>JARHVA010007845.1:0-200000 GCA_037957365.1 Torreya grandis
GAAAATAGATACAGATCCAAGTTTTCTTTTAACAGGTGATGCAATGAATGAAGAGAGAAAATCTGGAAAATATAAATTATACTACAGAGGATATTCTTAAGGAAAGAGTTATCAAGGAAGGCACACATGTAGTTCAAGAGGAGAGGGGGTTTCAAAGGAAGGTGTGGCACATAACAAGTGGGTGGAGAGTCTGTTATAGAAAATTGTTAGTTTATTTAAAAAATAATTTATAATGTTCAAAATGACAATGATATCTAGATATATGTTTCAAAAAAACTTTATTATGTTTGAATAAGACTTGTTTTATTTAATATATTTTACATGTCAATGATATTTTTTATACACTTTATTATGTTTGAAATACTCTCGGTTTGTAATTTTAAGATTTTAAATGTATCATGGTCTAGTTTAAGTAGTTTATGGAGATATAGTACTATAGTATTTAATTAATACTTGGGTGAATATTGATTTTATGAATTAGATGAACTAGACTACAGTCTATATTTTAAGGTTGAATGCATTTTTGGTTGGACTATATATCTCATTTCACATTAAGGAAAACTCAATTATAATGTTGTGTGTTTTTCATCCTTTAATATGGTAGTAAGGATACAAGTTTTATTGGTACAATCATGATATATTTCTATATAATTTTAAGATATTAAAAATAATGTCATCGAGCTTAAATATTCTATGGATATTTAAAAATATATATGTTAAGGTTGAATGTTTGTTTGGACTATGTATCTCATTTCAAATTAAGGAATACCTAGCTATGTTGTTGTGTGTTTTGCATCCTTAAATATGCCACTAAGAATACAAGTTATTTTATTTATAATTATGGATCCTATATGATTATAATATGTTGTCATCCATTAAAACCCTCAGAGATTTATTTCTATTTATAAGATCATATTGATATTTTATTGTCTCCATATTTATATGGCATGTCCGAATGGATTAGTCTTGTAAATTTTATTATCATGATTGGTTTCTCTATTTAGACTATGATATGAATAAAAAATTTATCATTGATAATGAAAGAATATGCATGGATGAAATATTGAGGGTATATATCATGTAGATGAGTATAACTAGTAGTTTTACTATCATCCAATTACATCAATACAATCAAGAGGTACTAACTGCCACGCGGTTGCATCATGCAGCTGGGAAACAAGAGGTTTTGATCGATTGCATGATGTGACCAAGAGGTAATAAAAATATGTTCTACCTAATTCTATGGTGTAAAAATGAATATTCATGTTAATTTTTAAAAATTCAAATCTCATAAAAGTTGATTGTGTACACATAATTGTAATAGGACAAAAAATGAAGTGTTAAAATTCAGTCTCTCTATTAAAGAAGTATTGCTACGTTTTTTATTATCTCAAAGGTGTTTCATAATTTTTATGTGAAGTTAAATACATTATTTCTAATTGAGTCTCAATTAATCCATAGATATATTTTAATAAAATTGTAAGTAATTTACATGCATGAAATAGATTAAAAATTTTGAACTAGCGAGAAAAACATTTATCAAGTTAATCATAAGGCTATCAACAATTTTACTGAACTCAATCTTCCAAATATTTTAAAATAAAAAAATTATGAAATATTTTATAAAATATTAATTACCATGCATATCAAACTAAAACTCATGTAGCTAAAATGATCTTCAAAAAACTTACTCATAATAAGTGACATTTGAATCTACCATGTCAGTGCCATATTCAGTATCAATATTTACATCCTATATATTTATCACTATATTAATGACTCCTCTTATTTTAGATAGATAACTCCATTTTATTAGTGCTCTTTAATAAGTAAACTTATCATAGAATAATGAAAAACAAGCAATTTTCTATATTTTTATCCTATCTATTGTGAAGTTTTGACCTCACGAAAGACAATGCACTAAATAAATGCTCATCTTACACACAACCCAAAATCATTGTTTGAAAAAGTTCAAATAATTTGAAATATTCAATAATAATTTCCTATAATATTCTCTAAATTTTTAAAAATATATGTGTAATTGCAACATTTTTAGTTGGCTCACTTAGACACTAAATTTGATCCATCATTATAAATCTGAAATGTATTGACTAAAATGTCAATAAATATTTATACAAATTACCTTTAATTTAAAATCCGTTAACTTATATATATTAACATAAATTCTTAATAATGTAAACCATGTATTTTTGAAATAAAGTGTTAATCTATTGTTGACTATTAACACTATTCCAAAAATTAAGATTTACAACTCCCACACCCTCCAACAAGTCATCCCTTTGAAAATGTTCTCTAATCTCAACAGATAAGATTTGTTTGATTTTGATTAATTTAATTCACATTTTTAATATAATATTATTATATAAAATACATGTTATAAACACATCTTTAGGTTAAGCTCCCATAACTTCAAGTCTTTTGTAGAAAGTGTGCATTAGGATCTCCTTGTCATTTACCACAACACAAATATGATCGTTGATATTGAATTTAAAATAACTCTTTGAATTATTAAAATCTATCAAATTTTTTTAAGTTTTAAAAATAGGTCTATGAAATAATTCATTCAATGTGTACAATATATCTAAATATTAACATACGCATTTTCTCAAATGTATGAATTCAACAATATATATAGATCTCTTTTGGGCATGTTTCATTAAACAATTGATTTCCTTCAACATTGGTAGAATACTACATAATTTTAGTAATGTTTCCAAATATATTAAATGCTACAATAAATATTTATAATTTTAAACTTACCTATGATATTTATACATAAAACATGTTAAATATGGATATTCCTCAATTCTACATGTAGGTTCATACATGGAAATCCATCTTGTATCAACATATTTTAGTAGATTTTTACTATTAGTCACCCCAATTACAAATTTATGGAATTCCAAAAATATTTTTGGGCTACTTGATATATAAGCATGCAATTCATGAATGGGTTCTTGTAATTTTATAACATTACCAAATGTGGTAATAATTTTGGATGCAAGATTCATCCTATGAGTCATACAATGAATCAAAATCATAAATTGGGAAAATTTTGTTTGAATTCAAACACAAAGCCAACTTATATACCCATGCATTATTGATGCACCATCATCACCAACACACACCAACTCCATAGTTATTTCATAATAATCCATCTCAGTTTTATTTATCAAATTAGATATAACCAATTTGTGAAGGTCTTCTACATTGCAATTTTCTACCATTTTATGAATAACTAATTGATGAGGTTGCCTTAAATAGTTTTCAAAAGTATAAAAATGCATGCAAACCCATGATGTGTTGTCAACTACAGTTACCTCTACAATGGATAGTGAGATAAATAGTGAACTCTTAACTTTTTATTTTAAATCTTCCTTCTCAACCATTGCTAGACATTTTTCCATTTCCCAAGCACTACTATCCGACCAATGTGATTGTGGAATATTAATAAACCCATTCTATTGAAATAAAATCTAATAATTTAAAAAATACATATATTTCTTCCCTTTTTTTAAATGTGATAAATAGTATATAACTATACATATTTTGTCTTTAGATTGGACCACATAACTTTTCCATATTTAGATTTGATTGGTCACCTTTTCTCAACAAGATATTTTTGTTGTTTTTTATCATTTTGATATTCACATTCATATATTACATGAATCCATTATTTTGAATTTTTTCATTTGTGTGCTCTTGTTGTCTATCTAACTGGGTACTTCACAAAAATTTATATTTTCCCAAATGTTTCTCAATTATGTCCAGTTTAAGTTTCTTTCTATGTTCTTTTCCAAGTTTCGAATTACATATTGTACATCTGAATTTTGTTGGAGTCTCATTACCATTTTATAGTTCTACATGTTTTATAAAGGGATATTTTTATACCTAGTCAACATGAAAAGACCTTCCAATTGTCCATGTGCTTCTCTTCCTCCATTAATATTTGTAAATGGAATTTTAAATTGAGTTTGGTATTTGATGAAAACTACAAATATCTTCTGAATTATTTAAAGGAACATCTTCAAGGTATGGAATGTCTTTAATAAAATATTTAGGTGGTGAGATGTTATTATGATTAATTATTGTTAATTAAATAGTATCATTATCAATGGGGATTTCTACATGTGAAAGGGTTTTGAAATTATTCCATAATTAAAAAGAAAATTACTTATTTTTTAAAATATAGTTAATAAATATCTATATTTTGAGTGTATGTCATTTGCATAGTCATCTTTCTTGGATTTTAAAAATAAGATAATATGCTCAATTTCCTTAATAATTATTGTGTTATTTTACCATTACCACCTGATGTCATTCTACCATAAGGAAGATGTAACTAGGTAGCGTGAGGGGTCAATAGGGTGGTGAACAAAATTGGTAACAATAGGACTCAAGACACATTTAGGTGACAATAGTTGGGTACTACTAAGGCATTTTTGGGTGACAATATTTGGGAAATGGTAAGGTGCAATCGGTGATAGTATTCAAGCATTAGTATACATAGGGGGGAAGCAGTAGTGGGGTAGCCCACTACAAACTATGAACTAGTTTCTCATACTCTGTAACATTGTTTGAAAAAAAAACTTAATTAAGAAAAAATACCTTTGATTTTTTTTTACATATCAAAATAATTCCATCCTTGGAACCAAGCTTGTTCCTTCATCAAAGTACAACTACCACAGACCTTTACTAGATTCATCATCCTTCACCATGGCTGGAATTAGTGTATCATTCTCATGGAGGCAATAAACACCAAGTCCCTCTTCCTTAATTATATTTTAAGGATCATGATAATGCAAATTTGAGTCCCATTCATCAAGGAATAAATTTTTAACTCCATCTAAAGGTGAATTAATTTCTACTCCACTAGTTCCTATCACCTCGTATGAGATGGCATAGTTAGTGTTTAAAACACTTTTGACATATATGGCTCCAAATAAAAATGTAAAATGGGTTTAGAATTAATTTTTACCTTATTACCATACCTAATTATAAACATTAAATATGTCTAATGAGATTATAATTATCCCCCAATCTTTAAGGTGAAGTCTCTTGATAGACACATTGCAAACTAAGGAGGCAAGTCTACCACAACTACATCTCATTGAGTGGTAACATTTAGACAAGAATGTGGTGTAAAATTCAGATATATAACCATACCTACTATATTATTTTATGACCCATCTAGTTTCAATACCCCTTTTTCATTTGGTTCATAAACTAAACCAAGTTTATCTGTAATTTACTTGGGCATAACAATATTATTGGCTCCACTATCCACCATGCGGTTATGAACTAAAGTGTCACTAATTATAAAGGAGATATATAAGGATTTTTATTTGATTTTACCTCAATTTTTTAAACATTTACCATATTATGTACCTAATTTATTTGATTCTTTATTGGCTAGTCTAAATCAGTCAAGACAACACCTTTCTCAAATGATATTGGAGATAACTTGAGAGATGAAAGATCTTAAATGAGTATGTCTTTTTTGTCTTGGAATAGATATGGAATCCCACATACTTATGCTGATGTTATAATTTTTCATTTTATCCACTATACTAAATTGAGTCACACTAACCTTTAGCTTCACTTTTTGAACTATTGAATGCTCATGAACTAAAGGTACTTGATAAACTTTTCTAGCTTCTATATTCTATTTTTTTTGAATTATTTAGGAAGTAATATAATATTTGGTACCTTTGAAAATAATATTAAGAGTATTTAAATCATGGATCACATCTTGAGACTCATTAATGTCTCTTATTTTAGCTCTAGTAATAGCTAAAACTTGGCCATTTAAAGTGCTATTATCACCACCATGATTGAAAGCCACATAATCATCCATTTGCCAATTTACATTAATAGCATAAAGATACCATTGAACTTGTTAAACCTATCCTTTTGGTACCAAACCTATTTCTTGGTATTGACCTTCTTAAAGATAAAAATCTTCTTATGTCATTTGTGGAATATTCATGTTTTGTGACACCAAATCTTGGTTCTAAACATCATTAAGATTGGAGGGAAACCAACCTAATTATTCCATCAAGTTATTTTGAGGTGGTGTAGGAAAAATATCCTTTGAAGTGGCAGGGGAATTAGGATCAATAGTTACATATGGTTTAACTTGAGTTATGTCTCCTTGAGCTTGGTAAGATGGTCTATTCTCTTTAAAGACTTGATAAGGAGGCCTTTGATATCTAAAAGGTTGATAGGTGGGATAAATTAATTATTTACAAGTCCTATTTTCCTAATATTATTACCTCTTTAATTGTAATATATCATTTACAAAAGACTATAGCAAACCTTTCAGTTCTCTAAGCTCACTAGCTTGACTATAAGGAGCTATAACTTGGGCTTGAGGAGGTCGAATATGAGTTAATGATGAAACTTGAGGATCTTGATGGACTATAATTCTAGTAATATAGGAATTTAAGGCCTTATAAAAAGCTTACAAACTTGTATCAGACTATTTTTTTCTCTTATTGTAACCTCATAAGCATTTGATAAAATATTACCACCCATTAATTGTATTATAACATTAATGTCATAATTGAGGGCTCTTATATAGTACAAGATGGCATATTCTAGGGATGGCCTAATCAACATAAGTATCCTAGTCAATGTTTTATGGTATTTGAGGTTAAATTTAGTCATGAAATCATGAGGATCCCTCTTTATGGTAGTTATTTATTCACAAAGGATAGGTGATCAAGTTTGTCCTCAAATTTTCTAACTAAAGATGAACCTAAGTCATCCCAAGAAGCAATGGAGTTTAGTGGGAGATTTTTATACCATTGTAATGATTTTCCTTTGAAGGAAGCAACAAGTAGTCTAATAGCCATATTCTCTTGAACAACATTGTGGATTGAATAGAGGTTAAAAACATCCTTGATGTGCTCAATAGGAGTTTTTTGATATTCTACTAAAAAGAATGGGATACTCTAAAGAGCTAATACATATATGTCATCAAATTGGGCTAAATTTAGTGGACTACCTCTATTGAATGAAATAAACACTTGGTTTTTGATAGCCATCTAGACAATGGTAATTTCATTATTTAGGATAATAGGATGACTAGGAGATAGATATTGATTTTTAGGATAGGGGTTTATCATATTAAACCTTTATCTTTTGTAATAAGTATAAGGTAAATAAATTAGCTCAAAAATAATACATTTATGAGATGATCTTGTGGTAACATTTTGCATGAAAGTGTTGCCTGAATGCTACTATGAACTATGTAACTTGAAGGAATCTTCAAGTTATAATGATAATGATTATCCTCTACTACTAAAAATACTTCTCTTATCAAAACTTTAGTTATGCCAAGGATAATGAGTCCCATCGAACATACCAATACCTTATGGAGTTAGCTTAGTATAGTCCATCATATTTTCACTAGTATTATACACAAAATCTACTTCAAATATTATCAAAGAGCACACTGAAGGAGAAACATAATATTCAATGTCAACTTGCCTAATTAGAGACTTTGTTATAACATGTTTGAATACTAGTTGTTGTTCTTGTTGCATAGTACCTGGTTTCTAATTTTGGCACTCTTTAGGTCGCACCCCATTTTTTTTCTCATCTATATCCACTTTAAATTTACTATTTCCTCCATAATCATAATGATATTCTACCTTTTTTAGGATAATATATGGATTTTTCTTAGACGTATTTATGGTATAACCACTATTTTATCTTTATGATGTGTTTCTAATTGATTGTGCATAGTTTTCATCATCATTTGGCCATTGTGGACCCATTTATTATTGATTAAGGAAAGGTAATGAGTTTATATTATCTTTATTTTGATGACCTCAAAGTCCCCTCACAAGATTAGATAATCCAATTTAATTTCAACATATTATAACCTACCAATGTGTTTGAATCTACCATAATCCTACAAACTCAATGTTACTAGATTGCAGCTTAGAATTGGTTGATTAATAGCTTCCCATGTTGATCAAGAAATCATATTGAATGTGCTTTAAAATTCAAATACTACATTTGGAATTTCATAACTAGCCAACTCAATATCCATCCATGAATCCATGTCCCAAGGATTTTTGGTCATGACATGACAAACTACTTTATCAGACCTTATTTATCCTCATTGTGCACACTATAGGATATTGTCTAGGAGGTTAGTGATATTATGGGATATATAATCATTACATAATGTACTAAGTAGTTTAATTATATCTATTAAAGTAGACACAAAACCCTCTTGCCTCATTATCCTAAATATTTTCCTATACATTTGAGCATCAATAAATGTTTTATCATCCTTAGAAATTATTTTCTATTGTATTTCCTATAATAACTATGCAACTTGATACATTAATTTTTTTCTATAGCAGGATCATGATATTTATCCCACTAAAAATTTCTAATCGCATGATCCTGAAGCATTTCTAAAGGAGGTAAGACTTAAACATCTCTCTATTGCCTTGTGATAGTTTACACAAATGAATTTTCCTTTAGTTTTGTATTGATCATATTTATATTGCACATTGAATTCTCCTTTCATTGTTTCTCCAAAACTAGGAAATATTCTATTTGATGTTGACCTTCAACCCTATAGTATACATAATAGAATTATATTAGAGGTTTGGTGTGGAAACTCCTCACATAATTATTATATACATGACATAGATAAAATTTCATATGGAGTTGAGCTTGATGATTATCATTTTTGACCTCCTTGATATCTGCCATGATATCCACCTCTATATCCCCTTATAGCCTCCTTTATTCTATTGATATCCCCACCCTTATTATTTTTATCCAACATATCCTCCTTATTAATTTTTTTACACATCATATCCCCCATATTGGTGCTAAGGATAACCTAGAGTCCATTTTTCCTATTGTTATTAAATATTCATATTGTTCTAGAGTTGTGTATATTAACTAGAATATTGGTATGAGGGAGATAATGTATTATTCCAGATTACTAGGCCATGTGGATGATACTATGGTTATGAAGGCATTTTATATTAAGGTGATGAAGGAATACATTCTAGACTACCTTGATTTTTATTTGTCATCTCCATGTTTGGTCATGGAATTGATTACTTTATAGTTGGTATTTGCTGAGCCATAACTGCAAAGACATTCTTCACAATATCTTGTTTTAATTCTTATAAATATCAACAACTTGTCTCATCATGATTGATAGAGTTATAAAAAGTATAGTACATGCTGTGTGACTTTTGGATACATTAATGAACAAGATGACACTTAGACATAGGATGTCCAACTACCCTGTAGGTTTCATAAAATTATATTGGACATTCATTTCTATGATTCCTCTCTTATCCACATTCTAGACACCATAATATTAATTTAGACTTATCATTTTAATGTATTTTATGCATTTTCCTCATAAAAGTATATATCTTATCTTTTTATTTTGATCCCATCGATGGAAACTCCATGTAATCTTCTATCTGTTCTATCTATATGGTATCAGACCAAGCATAAACCTTGGTGGAGAATAGGGATTTCCAAATAGTGAACCTTATTCTTAGTAATAGACCTTATATGAACCAAGAAGCCTTGTCTTTGTCTTCTAAAACAAAATCAATTTTTTTATCACATCATAAAACCTATGATCATATTCTCTAACCGTTTCTCTATATTTTTTTTAATTTCTTTTAGGTCTTTAATAACTTGACTGGTAAAGTTTTTACCTTAAATTATACTATTAGAAAATATTTAACTTATGTAAGATCAAGGGTATTTACACTTATTTTATAAATTAAATCCAAGGCACATCTTAATAAATCCCCTATGACTTTGCACTTCTTTACATCATCCTATGTTACCCCTTTTATAATCCATTTCATTTTGCAGGTTACCAAGTATTGTTCAAGGTTCTTAGACCCATCATAAATAATTAAAGGCCCAAACATACCTATATTAAGAACCATAGTTGATAGGCTAGTAGTTGTTACTATAGATGTTTGAATACTAAAAACTATAATTGGTGGTGGCTATGCACGTTTTAAGATGTTAGGTGACTTGTAGTGTTTACTATGACTATAGGCTGTTGTGAACTAATACTTTTAGGAGTAAAAAAATCATGTTTCATGTAACTTCTTACTTTTTATTGCCTTCTTGGTTTCTACACTAAGCTTTCCATACTTATTAGTAAAGGAATAAAACCAACCTAAATTTATTTCTCTCTCTATACTTTTTATGTGTTTAATAGATAAAGTGTACTTCGAGGATGCATACTCTTGAAATGAATTACATCTATTTCTAACTTCTTCTAGCTTTGAACTTGAATCTGATATATTACTACCTTTAGTTTTAATGTTTTCCCAAGAACTTTCCTTCCTAGTTCTAGCTAAAAACCCTTCCTTTAACTATGATCTACCTCTACTTCTTAACTATTCTACCTCTACATCATTGCATCCAGCATATTATTACTCATTAGGGCCTATCTCATATTCCACATACCCTTTTGTTTTAGTAGTTTCCACATTTTAACTTAGTAACTTCTCTTCTCTATCATCTTTTTCTTATATTTCCCCAGCTCTAACACTTTCTTCTCTACTCTTAGTCATATTTGTAGTTACTTTTAAGTATTTTGTATTATTACACTAATCATAATTCCCTATCTAGTCCCCTAATTTTCTTCTCACTCTAAGTATTTTCACCTTCCATTTTTTGGGATCAAGTTCAATTTCCTTTTACTCATCTCTTCATCATTCACTTTATTCTGCATACACACACATGGTTCCTAAAGTGACTACTCCATGTTGGCTAGAGTAGGCACCATGTCTATTTCCACAACCAACATTTTTATCAACAAAGGTAGTCAATGTAAAAAATTTCCTCTAATTCCTTGGATAAATTGATTTTACACAGTCTAAAAATCTATGTATCTTTGTACATTAAACTTGGTAATATAGCCATTGATTGTAGTCTTCATCTAATAATCTACTACTCAGGACCAATTGGTATCTAGGTTACAAAGTCTTTATAAATTTTCCTTGGTCTAGACTATAAATTTTACTCTCCTCAAATCTAAGTAATAGTAATCTAATCTATCTAGCCACATATCTAACAATCTAGGTAACTTGCATTAGAAAATTTCATAGATTTCACTATAGAAGTGTTCTTGGATAATCCCCTCTGCATTTTTTCCAACTCTATGGGCTTATTCTTCTACAAAGTCATATATTTTCTCATCTAACCATATTTATAACATCTCTCTACCCTAGAAACTATCTCAACATATTTCATCCAAATAGGTTCCATACTCATCATATCATTATTAGGAGAGGTTCCTAGAAATACTCTAAAACATGCTAATTATAGGGATAGCTTATGCAGTGGAGAGTACTAAAAAATCATATAAGAGAATTCAATATTTATACCATCTATGATATACAAATATGCACTTAAGATCAAGAAGTTGATAGAAGACAACATAACTAGCTTAACATTCGATAACAAATTAAATAAAAATAAAATACTCAGTGTGCATTAACCATATATAAAAGAATATTAGAAAACCATAACAAAATGATTCTATTAATCTATATCAACACATCATAACAATATTCTATTATAACAAATGGCTATATATAATCTTTTAAAATTTTTTATCTCTTCCCATTCCAACTTTTAGATATACAAAAGGAAAGACTCTTCACATTCATTTATTGACTGATTAGGATTACAAGGTTAAATACATATAAAATTTATACAAAAGACAACCATACAATTTTCACAAGTGTCCTATTATAATTCATTGTTCTACCATGCTCCATTATTTGTCCAATAAGGTCGACTAGATCAACTTAGTTCTATAGCTTGCTTTCTTACCTAGGATACTTATCCTATTTTTCCTATTTTCCTATTTTTCAAATTTTTCCTACATAGTTGAGCATTTTGATACTAAATCAACCTTGTCATATCTTTACCATACTAATTAGGATATTTTATATGCAATCAGCCCATTCTTGCATACACAATCAACTTTTTTGATACAAAATCATCCCTTTCCCATCCTTTACATATTATATCTACCCTCTACCATGTAGTCAACCTCATTTAATAAACTATAATAACCACCTACTATGTATTACATCAGCCAAAATGTACTATGTTGGACATGTCTATATTTTTAACTAAGGTGGCCCTCTATTACATAGTTAGACACCCCCAATAATGCTAAGTTAGACCTTTACTATAAGTCAGCCTCCTTGACTCCTCTCACATTTTCTAACCAAGTCGGTAGGACTGACTTTGTTCAAAATTTGTGGTGACTTTTCACCTATTTACCATAAATGCCTTAGGCATTTATTTGTCTGACTCTTTCCTACCAAATATCCCATTTACCTCTATTTTACCTAATAATTTCCTAGTGTTATTTTTGGTATTAAAATTTCCTCTAACATCCACTTTTCTATAATTAGCTTAATTTCAATTAGAATTACCAATTTTTTAAAAATTAATGCACTACTTACATGAGGTACATTGTTTGTGGCCAATATAATTCCTCTATGTTGAATCTATCATCTCCTCACTAGGGTCTCTCTTAGGGCTCAACTGGGTCTCTAAGAGCAATATTTTTCTCAAAATATCAAAAATAAAAAATGAATTAATTTTCACCCTATTTATATTTACTATTCAAAATTATTTACCAATAGATTCTATTTTTCACTCACAAATTTTTTTCTAGCAATTATTTTTCCAAACTAAAAAATGTAATGAAATCCTAATGTCATATAGAATTTTTCCACATATTACGTGTATATTGTGTAAATAATTCAAATTTTCACTTATTTTATAGGTCTACCTAATGTTCCTTACATTAGATAGTTTCACATTTATCTGACTTCCTTTCCACTCTAAAACACTAAGGTAAGTAAAGGTATGCGTTTTTAAATTCTATCATTTCATTTATCTTATTCACTTCTTATTGTAATTTTTTTAATTTAATGTTGTGTGTTTCTATGTTCTCTTCTTGAAGCGCCATCCCCTATTATAATTGTGTGAGATGTGATGAGATTCAAGTGGGGCATATGTATACACAAAATATTTTTAAAATTTATAAATTACTACTACTTTCTTTCTTGTAGTAACCCATAAATACTCAATCTCTCTGAGAACATGCCTTAAAGGGTGCACTAGGAAAGGGGTAGGTAGACATTGGTGATTCACAAGATTATTGTCCCATATACCACGACTAAAAACCAACACAAACCTATTTTATATGTTTTCATAATATTTGAAACCTCCCTTACACACTTCTATAATAAATTCACCACCCCAAATAACCCCTACCTAAGCCAAAATCTCTTTTTGTCATTTATTGAACACAGTCACATGGGTTGACCCTGTTCTTAAAAATGAACACGTTATAGGACTAGTCCAACCAAGTCAATTTGTAAAGACTTAGTATAGATATTAGTGTCTAAGAGGATATAATTTTTTTGAATATTTGTAACTACTAGAGTAGGATATAAATCATGTTTATGCAAACTATGATCTACATGTGCTCTAGGTAATTAGAATATCAGGGGTGAAATATAAGATAAGAATTTAGGCATAATGAGATGATGAAAGCATGCCTTTTGGTAGAAATAAGGTCATGATATAAAAATTTGAGCCATGAGTTATATTTATCAAGTTTACAAGAATATTTTATCATATATAACTAGATTTCAGTATCTATATTTACCCCCATTTAATCTAATAATGCATAAGGATGAAATTACTAGTTTAAAGGAAATACATGCATACCTTTAATATTGGTATTGGTTTGTATAACACACCTTGTCTTTGTTTGAGTCCTATTTGAATTTGTTTTTTGTATATTACCTATAACCAAGAGCATGTTTCAATTTAATTATTTCATATAATTTGAAAATTGAATAATTGAAATAATAAAAGAAAAGAAAGTAGGGAATGAGTACACTTGTGTAATGATGTAACCATGTTTCCCCTTGATAGATTCATTTGGTAATGATGCTTATTTTATGAAGCATTGGAGAGAGAGTTTCATAATTAAACCTTGAATATGTGAAGAGAAGAACTGGAGGGTAATAATTTCACCATTCTAATGGAAGGGTGAGTTGTGAAAACACCACTAATATCACTACATATCAATCACACAACTCAAATGTATACATAATCTAGCAAATCTATCTAGTCTTTGCTAGGCCAAATGGTGTAACCATCTCAACCTATAAAAGGGAAGCAATGTCAAGTGCATTAAGGGTGTTGAATCTCAATCACACTACTCAAGGGAACCTTCTACTCTAGACATATAAAGATCAATTAGTTTATCCTGGTAAGGTTAGTTCATAAATATGTATATAATATAAATTTATTTATGTGATTTGGTGGATTTAAATGACATATGCCCCTATAATGTCTTAAGCTAAATATCTATCAAAATATAACCTCTGATCTATAAAATATTTATAATATCTATCATAAATATGAAAAAATATATCTTAACTATTTGAAAATAAATGCCAAATGCATAAGATTATGACCCAAGTATATATATATGAATCATGAAAATTATATCAAATTATACAAATTTTTGAAATTATATGTGTGTAGACTTATGTTTCTATGACATGCCCCAACTGATATGCCCCTAGTTTGAGGTGAGGGGAATTAAACATGATAGTCACTATTGACACAGTGGATTGCACCCAGGATAAGGAGGTTAAGCTCCTACCTTCCACATGCAATAATGGAAACTCCCTCTCACCTACGAGACTGGTGAAGCTAGAGGGGAGAGTCTCTAGATAAGGGCTAGCTCCCTTTGATGCATCTGATTTGTTCCAGTAAGTGCTAACATATATATATATATAATGGGGGGGATGAAAAGGGAGAAAGATTGTAGGAAAACAAACTACTCTAAAGGAGGTGATGCACCAAAATGATCCGACCTTCTCACACTCACACTTAAAATTAGACAAACACATACATACACTTCAAACTAGCAAAAGGACCAGGCTATAAGAAACTTGGCAGGGAGGCTTTGATGGAAAATATAGAAAATAGAGATTCACTGAAGGTGCTGTGAAAGGCACACTATATAGTAATTTCTTCTATTTTTGCACTTCCAAATATAGCCCTCCTTGTTAGCTACAAAAATGGCACCTTATAGACACCAGGTACATTGGTGTTGAACCTGTGGAAGCATCAATAAGCAATGACTAAACACAAACTAACACTCAGACATACACAGAGATATCTAACTAGGATAGAGGTAAAAAAATGTGTTTATTGATTCAAGTGAAAATTTGCCAAGGATACGCCTTACAATTATGGAAGATCATTTCTCTAATGACAAGTCTTCATTATATAGAGGAAGAAAAGAGGCCCTTTGGCACCCTTTTTTACAAGTGACCCATGCACCTTCTAAGCATTGGGATGAGGAAACCATCTGAATCTAATGATGTGTCAACTCCTATCAGGATTTGAATTTATGAGCTACACCATTTGACTACTCTCTAATGCATTTTGAAGAAAACCAGTCATGTTGACCATTGTTTGTGCCTCTTTGATGATCACATGGTAGGCACTGTGTCAACCACTAAAATAACTTCTTGAATTGACACCTTCCTGCATCACTTGGATCACTTCATCTGCTTCTTTAGGATGGCCATTCTGCTGTCAAGATTTGAATTTATGAGCTACACCATTTAACTGCTCTCCAATGCATTTTGAAGAAAACCAATCACGTTGACCATGGTTTGTGCCTCTTTGGTGATTGCATGGTAGGCACTATGTCAACCACTAAAATAACTTCTTGAATAGACACCTTCCTGCATCACTTGGATCACTTCATATGCTTCTGTGTGATGGCCATTCTACTGTCAAGATTTGAATTTATGAGCTACACCATCCACCTATTCTTTGTTCTCTAGACTCTTTGTCCTTTTATTCTCCTTCCTCACCTCTTGTAGAATAGTTTCTTCCTTGAGAAGGGGTGAAGTGAGAAAACCATGTGGAAGAGGAGGTAGTCCTTGAGCTAGAATCAAATGATTCTCCTCCTTCCACTTGGCTAGCACTTCATCAATATCAGGTATGGCCTGATATCTCTCTTAGGAATGTGTAGGTGGGGTGTGTTCAAACATGGAATGTGCCATTGGGGCTAAACTATCCATCACACACTACTTGAGGAATCTCTCTCTGGATCCCAACTCTGCAATTCTCCTAGATAGATCTTCTTGGAAGAGCCTTTCTTGAAGATCACTAACATCATCATGAGTAGGAGCAGCCTCAGCTTCTTCAAGGTTTTGAGAAAAACATTGCTTCTCCTCCTTCTTGCCCCATGATTCTACTATTTTCCCCTAGTTCAAGATCTTAGAATTGGAAGTTTGCTCTTGCGAACAAGTAACAACTATGTTTTCTCCAAGGTCCTGGGGCTCCTCCACAAGGTCTAGAAGTTCTATCTCTCTTTCACAGAGTAGCCTCATCCTAGCCTCTAAATCTTCAATTTACTTGGCTAGGTTGTCCTAAAAGAGTCTTTCTTGGAGGTCACTAGCATCATCCTCTTTAAGGCTCTGGGGTAGTTCCTGGCATTCCTTCCTCCAACTCAGAATCTACACATCATGTGGCATAGGGGGAGGTTGGGGAATGCTAGGAAGAGACTGTTGATCCATCAGAAGAGTCTCTAGAAGAGGGATGTGTTAGCTCATGGAATTCCCCCCAATGGAAGATTCACAATATAAGGAATTGAGAAGATTGATCTCCATGGGGTGTTGCTCTGATGCCCTTTGGTGTTGGAAAGCCAGGCACATGGGATTGAGAGTAGATGCATCAAATGAGCTAGAGTGGGCAAGTGCTATCTGATAGAAAGGATTTGGTGTAAAAGAGGGGGATTTCCTTAGAATAGGAGGGGGCACACAAGGCTAACTACCTTAAATAGATGGATTTCTCCATTTTGCTACCTCTTCTTCCATGGATTGCAATGCTTGTGGTTGCCTAAATAAACACTCCTCTTTATACATCAGCTCTTGCTGATATCCATACTACTCCTCCAGTCTATCAATCTCCATTGTCTGCTTCTCAAACTCCAATGCCACCTCCCTTATCATTGAAGGGAAACTAGGATAACTGCTTGAGGTGATTCTCTAAAAATCTTGAGTCTAATTAAAGTCATATGAAGGAATACAAGACCCATGGTTTTGTGGAAAGGAATTATACATACAAAAATGATTTTTGATGGCACCAGGCTGCTTAACTAGCTGATTCAACTTAGAGTCACCATTGGTGCTAATGCAAAAGCCTCCAAAGGCTGGTTAGTTGAAGAACACACCAAATATTCTTCAACTCTTTGGACACAACTTGTACTAGTTGGTCCCACCGAGCATGCCAAAAACTATTGGCGTATAAGATTGCACCCTTGGCAGGAGGCTGAGCTCCTGCCTTCTTCACGCAATAATGGAAACTCCCCTCTCACCTATGGGACTGGTGAAGCTAGAGGGGAGAGTCTCTAGATAAGGCCTAGCTCCCTTTGATGTATCATTTAGGCACTAGTTTCTCCTAATACTAACAAAAAATGTAAAAAAGGGGGGAATGAAAAGGGGGAGAGAGATGCTGAAAACAAAGCCTAAGCCTAAAAAAAGAAAAGATGATACACTAGAAAATGTGTGATATACTCCACCTAAACACACACTTTTCACCAAAAGGAAGAACCTATACACTTCATCTAAAGTGAGAAAACCTTCTGCATTAGTGGGTCAGGGGTTCATGGAGATACAAGGAGGAAATAACTACTAAAGGCATTTTGGGACACACTGTAATAGCCTATCCAATTCACCTACACTCCTCTAGGGACACTTCTGATAGACCTATAAAATGAAACTCAAAAATGCACTAGACATGTTGAAATCATTCTACAAAAGCATTAAGAAAATAACTTAACACAAAATCAAAACATAGAAACATACTAAAGATGTAAAACTCAAAAATAGAGGTAAAAATGCTAAGTTTTGATTCAAGGTAAAATTTTGGTAGAGCTCTACCTTACAAGATTGAGAGATTTTTGGGTAGAGTTTTGCCTTAATCCTGAGAGAAAATCTCTCTCTTGGATGGATATTCAAGATATAATCAGATTCTAGTGCAAGGTTGTGACTAGCAAAAAATAGCCTTCACTACTCATGGGGAATGTTTGCCTACAAGAAGATGCCATTTAGGCTATCTAATGCTGGTGCTACCTTTTAGTGAGCCATGGACATGGTTTTTTAAGGCTTGATAAATAATAATGTGCTAGTGTACCTCGATGATGTGATGGTATTCTCCAAAGAAGTGAGCCAACACATGAAACACCTTAGGCAAATCTTTGAGAGTTGTAGAGAGTTTGGCATCTCTCTCAACCTGAAGAAATGTGTATTTGCTATTCATGAGGGGAAACTCCTTACCCACATTATGTCCAAGGAGCGCTTATCCATTGACCCTGAGAGAGTTTGTTCTATCCTAGAGATGTCCCTACCTAAGCACAAGAAAGGCCTACAGAGCTTCTTTGGTAGGATAAATTTTATTCAAAGATTCATTTTGAATTTTTCAAAGATAGTCAAGCCAGTGACCTCTATGCTATGGAAGGGTAGGAGCTAGGTGTCCTACCCCTAGGTGCAATCCACTGCATCAATAGTTTTTGGCATGCCCAGTGGGATCTAGTTTTATAACTCAGTAAGGTTTCAAGATTGATGACAGTCCTATTATAGAAAATTAACTATTTACAACATTTGGAGACTTCACTAGTAAGAACTTCATTTCCTAATCAAAGACCAGTCTGACTTCTTATGCCTAAAGTCACCACACAGTCTGCTTCTAAGGGTATCCCTTTCAAATTTGTTGAATTGCCTTTAAACTCAGCAAAAAGATTGAGGTTTGAGAAGACCCATCCTTATTTAGCAAACCACCCTCCCATAACTATTGTAAGGGACACATACATAGTAGAGCTGTAGTTAAATCCCATCCCAACTATGGCATTGCCCTTTGCAGCTTTTCATGGTCAAAGCCCCTTGAATCTCCCATGTTATGACCCAATTCTAGGAGCAGCCCTTAAAAATGTGCCTTCTTTCGATGGAGAGGGGCCCATTATAGTCATTGATCACATTAAGAATATTGCTAACCTCTGTAATATTGACAATGTCATAGAGGAAAATATCATAATCAGATTGCTGGCATTGTCTCTAAGGGCAAAGCTCGTAACTGGTACATGACTTTGCCTATAAATTCAGTCCATTCCTAGAATGAATTGGGTACTCAATTGACAGACCATTTTGGAGAAAAGAGTGACCACCTTTCACACTCTAAGTAGCTGATGACCATGAAAAGAGCCCCACATGAATATATGCAAGATTTCAACATGCTATTTCAGAAGACATGGGATATAATCCCCATTTTAGTAAGACTGACTACTAGCTATTCTTTCCTATATTATTTAAGAGCATTAAATAGTGATATTGATATTATGATACAATCCATGGGAGGGTATGTGCTGCCTGCTACCTATGACATAGCCATAGCAGCTAAAAATTGCTTAGTACAGGTTGGGAAAATAGCCCCTAGACCCCATATGCCACTTT
The DNA here is from genome assembly GCA_037957365.1 of Torreya grandis. Lineage (NCBI taxonomy): Eukaryota > Viridiplantae > Streptophyta > Pinopsida > Cupressales > Taxaceae > Torreya > Torreya grandis. Next base: position 19,623 of record JARHVA010007845.1, read on the forward strand.
TCCTAGAAATGCTACCTCTAATTCAGGCCATTGCTCCCACATTATCCCCTCTACCTATCATAGAGAAACTAGTTATTGCTCCATTTAATGAGCTTCATGAAGTTAAGACTCTATTAGAGAGCATGTCAAATGAACTTGTAGCTCTTAAAAGGCAACAAGCTCAAAGTAACAGACTTGATCAGGGATACTAGCATTATGGTCAAGCCCCTAGACCCCCTTTCCAAAACTACAATCAAGGATAGGGTCAGCTTACTCAGACCAGACCATTTCAAGGCTACAACCTAGGCCCCCCTTCATCATCTAAGGTCATGGTGCCCATTCAAAACAACTTGGTACATGAACAACCAAGTTGTTTGACCATGGGATATGGTCATGAATAGGCTATTTATACAAATGAGATGATGGGTTATTACCTAAATGTAGACAATCTGGTAGTTGCTCATTCCTAGGTCTTCAAAGCTCTAATGCAACCCAGCACAAGCAACAACTAGAGTCAACCTAACTCTACTCTTATGAACCACTTCGAAGGTGAGTTCTGTGCAATCAACTATGTGGGTGCTACAGACAATCAAACTAACTATGTTGCAGCCAACACAAGATTCAAGAGGAGAGTAATGGGAGAAGCCTAGGCTACTACCCAAATGGCAGCAACACCTTCTCCATCACATTTAAATCAAAAGGTCCCAAACTTTAGACCAATATTTGTACCTTCAACCCCTCAGCCTACACCTTAGGTTGGAATTAGCCCCAAAGAAAGCTTGAAGGGAGGTAGTCCTCAAGTCAATGTGGTGGACCAAATGAAGAAGCTACATATGAACATCTCTTTATGGGATTCATTGTCTCTACCAGGATAAAAGAACATGCTACAAAGGGAATTGCATGAGTTGGATTGACAAGCTATCCTAGCAAGCATCGATAATGTCTTGATAATGAATGGACAACCTTCCACTTCAAGCCAAGTCAAGAAAGAAGAGAAAATTCCCCCTTTCTATGTGTCCTTGGTTATAGGGGATTTCTTAGTGTACAACTACATCATTGACAGTGGGGATAGTACCTCAGTAATGCCCAAGTGCATAGCTGACAAGATGGGACTAAAATATGAAGAGATGAATAAGGGAGTCTTGCAGCTGGATGGGACACCTAAAAAAATAGTTGGGATAGTGAAGGGTTTAAGCTTGACATTACATGCTTGCCTGACTTTCTCAATTCCCCATGATATAGTAGTGGCAGATGTCCCTCTTTATTTTGCAATTTGCTTATCTAGGGATTTCACATCTAAGATAGGTGGCTATCTAGCAGTGAATTGGTCCTATCTAGTTTTTAGAACTAGGTATGGGACCAAAGTAAAGATTGAATTTGAGCCACTCTACAAGGACCATCTAGAACCATATTCACTCAAGGTAGTGAATGTCAGCTACACCATTATCGATTAAGAAGAGTCCCAAATAGACCAATCTTTGTCCTCTACTCTCAAAGGAGTTGTAGACCTACTCTTGGATGAGTGGGGAAATGATAACTTTGAGCATGACCCTTACAAGTTCATAGAGGAGGTAGGCCTTAGAGTCTACTACATACGCAAAGAGGGTACCTTCATACCAAATATAATGAAGGCAAGCCAAGAGGACCTAGGTTTATGGTAGCTAACTTTGATGGTTCCAAAAGTAGGTTGGGAGTTGGTAGTGGAGTGATGTTAGTCTCCCCTTCAAAGGAGAGATAATTTTTGGCTTTCCATTTCAATTTTCTTGCACAAGCAATGTTGCAGAATATGAGTCCCTTATCCATGGTCTGGAATGGGTAAAGAAAAGAGGGATCAAGGAGTTGCAAGTTTTGGGAGATAGTGAGTTGATTGTAAATCAAGTGAAAGGCCAAAATCTGACAAAAAATTCTTTTTTGAATTCCTACAAGCATAGGGTCTAGGACTTGGTGGAAGATTTCCTCACTTTCAATATTGCCTCCATTCCTCGAGATCAGAACAAACAAGTAGATAGTTTAGCAGCAATTGGTGCTCAGTTTGATGTTTCTAGGGAGATAAGCTGAGATTGTGGTTCATGCTATTTTAAGGTGGTAGTTCAACCCTCTATCCCTGATAACACTAAAAACTAGTAGGTATTCAAAAATGACCAGCAAATAGCATTCTTCCTACAGGAAGAAGCTAAGTTTGCAACAAAGAACTAGGCAAAGCTGCAACAACAATATGGCAACTAGATTGTTCAATTAAAGAAAAATAAGCTCCCTAAAGGTTTGGTCACTCTTGAGAGTATATTCAATAGAGATAACCAATTGAGAAGTGACAAGGCATGCATCAAAACTAAGGAGGAGAATTATGAGAAGGTTGAGATCTTCAAGGATAAGCTGCTTGCACTGGGAAAAGTCTACACAGTTCAAGAAAGGTGGACTTTCATTTTGTTGTGTCAAGAGTTTGCTGATGATTTTGTTTGGGATTATAGTGATTTGAAGGGGTTTAACCCAAGACTCACCTAGCACACCATCAAATTAGAAGAAGGTGCCAAGCCAATCACGTAGAAGTAGAGACCTGTCGACCTAATGATTGAGCCTCTCATACAGAAGGAACTAGCCAAATTGATTAATTTTGGGATTATATTTCCAATCAAACATTCCTCATGGTTGGCCAATCTTGTTCCTATCTGAAAGAAGAATGGGGAGATCAAGCTATGTGTTGATTTTAGAGACCTTAATAAAGTCTCTTTGAAAGACCATTAACCTCTCTCGAGCATGGAGTGGATCCTTTAGAAGGTAACAGGTAGTGATCATTTCTCCCTCCTAGATGGATATTCAAGATATAATCAAATTTTGGTGTAAGGCTATGACCAGCACAAAAAAGCCTTCACTACTAAATTGGGAATGTTTGCCTACAAGAAGATGCCATTTGAGCTATCTAATTCTAGTGCAACCTTTCAGTGAGCCATGGACATGGATTTTTGAGGCTTGATAAACAACAATGTGCTGGTGTACCTCGATGATGTGACAATATTCTCCAAGGAAGTGAGCCAACACGTGAAACACCTCAAGCAAATCTTTGAGAGGTGTAAAGAGTTTGGCATCTCTCTCAACCCAAAGAAATGTGTATTTATTGTTTATGAGGGGAAACTCTTTGGCTACATTGTGTCCAAGGAGGGCTTATCCATTAACCCTGAGAGAGTTTGTTCTATCTTGGAGATGTCCCTACCTAAGCACAAGAAGAATTGATAACCTACAATAATTCCTTATAAAACATGTATATACATCTAAAAAACATTAAATCCTTATACCAAAATAAGAGAATTGAGATAACTGCAAATAATGACCCCCCTCATAGTTGTAAGCCCAAAAAAGGCTGCCTAGAGTGTTAACATTTGTTAATAAAGGAGGAGGTACCAAAAAAAAATCATATTATGTATTTTAATTAGACTCAGGTTAATATCCAATCCTATGATAATTTCCTCCAACTCAAATTGTACGGACCATAGTGAGTACTTGAAGTTGACCATCCTTTGCATGTCAAGAAAAAATAGAAGAAAAATGAGTTTAAGATGCATATTTTTTAATTATCATTGAATTTAAAATGTGTAAATGTATTTTGGGATGTGATTATACACCCTACCCATGTTTCTAGTAAGAGATCAGATCATGGGGATCATATAAGTGCCCAAAAAGGCCTATAAACAAAGAAAAACTCCCATTTTCTAACTATGACTAAATTTTGGACTATAACATACCTGAATCTAACATTATATAACGTCTTCCACATTAATAATATATTTTTGACAAGTTTATCACTTTATCCATCTGTACAAGTCATCTTTCTTAGCTCAAAAGTGGGCTCACAAAGCATTTTTTTCATATTGAATATGGTAAATGCATTTTGATGACTTAGAAAGATCCTAAATCACATTTAAAACTATATTAGGACTAAAAAAAAATATTTTATTCCTTTTAACATGATTGAATTTGTTTGAATAGGGTTGACTTTCAATGACTTGACTAGTACAAAGGGCTAGACTTTGGACCAAAGCTAGGCTAGGGATAAGTGAACCCCTAGATCAAAAGACACCCTTAAGGATATGAATAAAATTCTAAAAAATTTAAAAAAAAATTAGGGGGTTGACTCAAATTTGACCAAAGGTAAAATTTGATCAACACTTTGGTAACTCTTAGGGTAAACATTCTTGTCTATGTTTTAGACTAGTAGCCTTATCCAAACAAAGGCCAATGGAGTCAATGGATTATTGAAGATGACTAACAAGGACATGCCAAAAAAAACATAAATAAAACACACCACACAAAGAAAATAATACCAAGAAAACAAAATACAAAAAAATATAAGGAAAAACTCACACTTATGCATAAGCACTTAAGGAACACAAGGAAAACAAGAAACTATGTACAAGGGAAGAGGAGAACATTAGTAACAATGCTTGATGTGTATCCCATTAACTAGGATATGAAGCTCCTCTCCATCCAAATTTGAAAGTTGTAAATCATTATGTGACTTGCATTGAGTGATCACATATGGGCCACTCCACAAACCATCAAACTTTGTGTGTCTTTTTAGGTTTGGCCCTATCTTCATCCCATTTATAGGACAATTTCTCCTTAAAACTTCTTGGGATGGATTTATTGTCAAAATACTTCTTTTTTCTCTCTTGGTGAGTGGTCATATTTTGCATATCTTGATCTCTTATCTCCTCAAGATCAATTAAATCACATAGCCTAACTTCCATGCTCTCATTCTACATAAATTACAACTGATAGGTGAGGTCTAAAGCTAGTAACTCAAGTGAGATAGGAAGCCTAGTCTCCCATACATATACAAGTGTGTATGGTGATTTCCCAATTTCTCTCTTTGGGTTGATCCTATCAGTCCAAAGGGTTGGATTTAACTTATTATGCCAATTCCTTTGATTTGCCTCCATTATTATCTTTATCATCCTAATTAAATTCTTATTTGTAGACTTAGCTAGTCCATTTCCTTGGGGATAATATTTGGAGGAGGTGCTAAGATATATGCCATGTTTCAAAGCCCTTTAACTTGTCCTTGATCCTAGAAATGATAATGCATTATCTAAAACTATTATTGAAGGAGATCCAAATTTGGTTACTATACATTCATAAAATTCTAATACTAAGTTTTCATTTTCCTCCTTTAGAGCTATAACTTCCACCCACCTTGTAAAGTAATTAGTAGTAGTCAACACCCACTTGTGACTAGCACTAAAAGGTGGATTGATTAGGCCTATGATATCCAAACCCCATTACATAAAGGTTTGTTCAACTTATATTAGATGAATGGGAAAGGCAGCTATCTTTTGTTTGCCATAAAAAAGAGCACACTTTTGGCATTTTCTTACCCAAGCATGGGTGTCCTTCAATAAGCTAGGCCAAAATTAACCAACCCTGATAATCCTAGCATTTGTAGTTGTTGGAGCAAAATGACCACTAGCTAGTCCATCATGGAACTCATATAATACTTTATCAATATGATCCAAACAAAGACACCTCAAAAACATACCTACATAATCCTTCCTAAATATCACTTCATCAACAAGAACATAAGGAATAGATTGTAACCTAGAATACCTTCTTTTAGCTCTATCAAGACCTTCTAGATACTCATCAGTTTGTAAGAAATGAATCATGTCTTGTGTCCAATTCATGTATAAAGGTACATATATAATAGGGTCATCATGGAGTTCTAAAACAACCTCCCTTTACTCTTTCAAATCTGAAGTAAGATGTTCACATAGTCCTTTTCCCTTCACTAGCTTGGTTGTCTTGATCTCCACATCATACTCCATCACTTTGGTGATCCAACTTGCCCTTTTTTAATTTAAATATTTTCTCAATATAAATTATTTAACTATAGTATGAGGCACAAGTATGGTAACTTTTTTATTTAATAACATGTGCCTAAACTTATTTAGACTTTTAACAATTAAAATCACTTGTTTCTCAACATAAGTATATCTTACCTCATAGCCTTCTAAACTTTGGCTAAATAAGGCAATAGGTTGTTCCATATTTTCATTATTTTCTTGGGTAATAATTTTATATATTACCTCCTCATTCCCAAAAGTATATAATTTTAAATCCTTGGAAAATTTTGGACTTGCAAGAATAGAAGCTTGGGCAATAGCTTGTTTGATTTCTTCAAAACTTTCCTTTCTCCTTCTTGTCCAAGTGAACATTTCATCCTTTCTTAACATGAAGATTAGAAGCTTAAAAAATTTATAAAAGTTAGGAATAAATTTCCTTATGAAATTGGTCTTACAAAATAAACTTTGTAAACATTTCTTATGCTTGGGCAAAGATAATGCCAAGATGGCATTCACTCTATCATGATCAATGGACAAGCCTTTCTTAGACACAATATGTCCTAGTAGTTTAAATTCATGGAAAATAAAAACACACTTATTTGGGTTTATATAGATCCCATACTCTCTACACCTCTCAAATATTTTCTTTAGGTGTTGATCATTTGCATCCTTGGAGAAGACTATCACATCATCAAGATAAACCAATATAATGTCTTGATTAGTCCTTGGAAAGCCATATCCATTACACATTGAAAATTATCTCTATAATTTTACAATACAAATGTAATATTACTATGGGAATATATGACCCATTTGGTCATGAAGTCCATCCTGTATTGGTCACTTTCCTTCACCAAAATTTGATTGTACATAGAATAACCATCTAGGAGAGAAAACCTCTCACTACTTACCACAACTTGTAGAATTTACTCCTTAAAAGTGAGGGGATAATGATATCTCAAAGAAACCCTATTCAAGTTTATAAATTACAAACACAACATGATCTCCCCATTTTTCTTTCTAATAGGGACTAAGTTGGCCAACCAAGAAGAATGCTTGATAGGAAAAATGATTCTAGACTCAATCAACTTAGTGAGCTCTTTCTTCATGATTGTTTCAATCTTGATATTAATTGGAATTTATATTTAATTGATGGGTTTCTAATTTTCATCTATCTATATGGTGTGTTGAGCCAATCTTGGATCAAAACCCTTCGAGTCACTATATTCCCATGTAAAAATATCACTAAACTCCTTGCATAATTCAATGAAATCATGCTTCTCTTGACTAGTGCATACCTTTCCAAGTGAAAGTATCTTGTCCTTAAATATCTCTACCTTTTCATAGTTATCTTGTTTGGTATAAATTCTTAATTTCTCTTTCTTTATCTATTCATCATCATTGAATATGCTTTCAAGAGTCACTAGGCCTTTAGGAAGCTTGTTTGACTTTAACTAGACAATTTTCCCTCCATATTATTGTTGAGGCTTAAACTAATTTTTTGTACAGAACTCAGAATCCTCTTATATAAAGATGCCTACTTGTTGTTCAATCTCAAATACCTACCAATTGGTGACATTATCTAGTATGGAAGGCCTAACACTCACCTTTATATGAGGTTGGTTCTTGTCTTCTTTTATGCCTTTTGGAACATCAAATTGAGCACCAATAGATGCCAACCTATCATCATGATTATTATCATCCCTTGGAATATATTTCATGTTAAAATCCATGAATTATTCTATAATATCCCAAACTCTATTATTGTATTACTTGAATAAGTATTTCTTGGTCAAATTTTGCCCTCTAACTTGATTTACAATAAACTCACTATCTCCATACACTTGAAGCTCTATAATCCCTCTTTTCCTAGCCCATTCAAGGCCATGAATAAGGGATTAATATTATTATACATTAAAATTTCATGATAATTTTAATCTAAAGGTTGAAAATTACCTCTCTTTTGAAGGTGAAACCAACATTGTTCCACCACCTACCCCAATCTTGCTTCTTGACCCGTCAAAGAAGAACTACCATAAACCATTCACCTATTCACTTGGATTCACTAGATTGGGTATGAGGGAATCCTTCTCATTCATATAGTAAACCCAAAGACTATATTATTCAATAAAATTGTAATAATCGTGTTCATATTGTTCATTTCCCCATTCATCTAGGAATAAATCATAAACTTCCTCAAGGGAAGATGATGGAGATTGGTCAATGTGAAGCTCCTCTTCATCAATTATGACATAGTTAAAATTTTCCACCTTAGTTGACTATGTTTCTAAGTGATATTTTTAGATAGGTTTAGATTCAATCTTAACCTTAGTGCCATACTTTGTCCTAAACACCATGTGGGACAAGTTAGCTACCAAGCACCCACCTATTTGAGCTATAAAATCTCTTGACAAGCAAAGGAAAAAGTATGGAGGTAAATATACCACCACCATATCATGAGTAATATGAAAAGTATGAAAATAATGAAGTATCAAATTCAATTTTTTTATTATCCCCAAAGTCTTGGCTGGTGTTCCATCCAATTGTAAGACTCCCTTAGTCATTGGCTCATACTTTAGGCCTAGTTTATCTGTTATACATTTGAGAATAACTAAAGTACTAACCCCACTATCTATGATGAAATTATGAACCAAGAAATCACCAATGATTATAGATAGATAAAAATTAGGAGTCTTCTCATTCTTCTTTATGTGACCATCAATTGATTGAGTCTCGTTCACTAAGACCACATTGTCATGTCTAGATGGGCCAGCTTGCTTGGCCAATTTAGGTAGTTACTTTTGAAGTATATATTTTTTCCCTACAGTTATCAAGGAGTACCATAATTATATATTCATTTTAATATTCTTCATCTGGTCCACCACATTGATATGAGGATTATTCACCATAGGAAATTATTTGGGAGCACTAACACCTTGTGATGTAGCTTGTGTAGGTAGAGGTGTAGGAGTTGGCTTCATGTTTAGAAATATATAATTTTATTGTAATTTAGGAGATTTATTGGAACCATTCACCATTGGAGATGATGTAGGGGTCAAAACAGGTCCTTTATTGGCTCCTTGAGCTTCTTGAACAACCCTCCTCTTAGATCTAGTGTTGGAAGAGATACTAACATTAATGTTGCTTGGATTTTCCAAATGATTTATGGCACAAAACTCTCCCTCAAAGTGATTAATTAGAGTGGAATTATATTTAACTTGACCATTTTAAAACCTATGTTGAATTTTAATTTCAAATTTTGGAAATTGTAGCACTTGATCTCCTTGCATTCTCATAGCTTGATTATGCATTTCATTTGCATAAGCAACCTACTCTTGGTCTTATTCAAAAGATGGATACCATGTTTGTTCTTGAAATATATTATTTTGAGTGTGAAAAATAGCCTAGGAAGATGAGGTAACATTGGAATCATAGATTTGATAAGGCCTAGCTTGGGTGATTTGACCTTGCCCATGGGCATTCCATTGAAAAGGAGGTTTATTAGCTTGTCCAAACTGATTATAGGATTGATATCTCCTATAAATTTGGGCTTATTTACTTTTTATGGAAACAAACTCATTAGTGACACTTTTTAGTAAAATTTTAACTTCATGTATCTCATTGGAAGGAAGTATGATAGACTTTTCACTACTAGGCAAAGGGGCTAAGGTAGGAGGAACAACTTGGCTAGGAGGCTAAATATCAGGGAACAATGGCATTGGAGGTCTAAGAACAATATTCCCTACTTAAACAAGACAATTTTTTGAATTTATGGATATATCATAGGTAGTAGTGAGTGTATTCCCACCCATAGATTTAATTGTCATAGACACATCATTGTTCAATGCCTTTAGGTAGTATAAGAAAGCATAGTTTGGAGTAGGTCTCACAAGAGTTGGGATCCTATCCCATGTTTTTTGAAATATAGTGTTAAAATATTGCATAAACTCATGTGGTTACCTCTTAATAGTGGTCAATTACTTAGCTAGAGACAAGTATTAACTCTTCTCCTCTAACCTATTAGTCAATAGATCTCCTAATTCATCCCATGAGCCAATGAAATTTTGAGTTAAAGTACCATACCAATCCAAAACTTTGCCTTTGAAGAACAAGGCCAATAATCTAATAACCACATTATCTTGGGTATTTTTTTGGATATTACAAAAGTTTTCTATGTTTTTAATATGTTTAATGGTAGTAATAGGACCATTCCCACTAACATATGGAACACTCTTAAGGGTTGCTCCTAGAATTTGATCATATTGGGCAAGATTCAAAGGAAATGATCTAGTGAATGGCACAAAGGGTTTCCTTATAGCCATTTTGGAATGATCACTATATATTTTAGGAATAGAATGTAACACAAACTTATAAGATTTAAACATGAAATATATTTTATAAGAATGAGTGATTAGAAACCTAAACCTTTTGCTGGAATATGGAGGTAGTTGCAAAAACTCAAAAGGTACACCATTAGCATTAGACCTTGTGGTTACCTTTGGCATGGAAAAAATGGATTATTATCAATTAAATACTTGAATTATTTAATGGATTCACCAGGTACTAAATGTAGATGCTTCTTTTAACTTCAACCATGCCAAGACTAGTACCAATATTGAACAATCTTTTTAGGACTTACAAGTCTAATCGGGCATACCAAAAACTATTAAAAATGATATTATCACCCTTGAGGACATTCATAATTATCCTCATCTAAGTGGCACCATGGAAACATTTTTTTTCTATGGGTGACAATATTGATAAATGAATCTCTATATGAGGGGCTAACTCCCCTTGATGCACCTTTAAATCTCTCTCTCTAACTTAGTAAATGGACATGGAAAAAGATTTATAAAAATAAATAAAAAAATAAAAGGGTGATGCACGAATGTATAATATCCTCTCACTTGATTTAAAACTACTACTTAAAGACAACAAAGCATCTATCACACAAAACTCAGAACCTAGGTTTCATTGATACATTAATATTTCATACGTTAGATTCAATAAGATATGTGATTCTTAGGAGGGAAATGAATGATTCCAAAGATGTATAAAGTCATGAATCACTTCTAATATACCTATAAACTTATAAAATAATACTAAAAAATACCTGTAACAATCTCTTTTTTTAAAATTGGTAGACCATCAAGAGTACAAGCTAGAAAAGACAATCTTTTACTAGACTAGACCAAAAAGATTCAAGTCATTAATAAATAGTATAGCACGTGAGTGAAAATAACAATTTTATATTTCTTAAAGAGTATTTCAAGTACAAATTTGGCTAGATTTTCCCCATCAACCAATGGAGGCTTCTCAAAAGACCCAAGAGAATGCATATTTATAGATTTTGAGAGAAAGAACAAGTAGAGGAAGTTCAAGGGTTACTTGGACATATGTCACCTTGAAAGAATTAGTTAAATTTTTATGAAGAAGAATTTTGGGGTGATATATACCATGTCATAGAGGTCAAATTGTCCAAAATAAGTCATAATAATGGTGAAAAGTTGCACAAAACCTACAATTCTAGCATTAGAAACTACCTTCATGATTTACTCTCAAAAATTGACTTATCCCTACATATGGTCAGGCCTGATGGTTGGTTTGAGAAATAGGGGTTACAAAATATTCCCCAAATGCATTATATTTATCCTTGACCATCCCTATTCTTTTGGACATCCAAAATCATCCTTGGTAGATTCAAAATGGCTTTTTTCCATGCACTTTATACACTTTTCACCACTTTCTATAAGTGTTCACTAGACTAGCTGAAAGTAATAGCCTAGTTAGATTATTCCATACACCTCCATAAAAATTAATCACATGTGTATAATATATAGAGATTAATATACATCATCTATTTGGTTTAATGTCCATTTAATTTCATTTGGATTCTAAAAATTCTTCATCTCCTTAATTGGGTCTCTATAAGGGTTTTACAAGGGTTTTGAGAGGCATGGACTCTTAACCTTTGTTCATAAAGGTAATACGTTGAAACCACTTATAAATTACACTTAGGTCTCTTAAAGGAACTTATATAACTTATACAAATGTCTTACAGTACCATGAAAAAATTCATGAAATATATGAGTGATGGAAGTTGACCTTTGAATTGATTTCATGCTTCTTATGAGGGTTTTAGTATGTCTAGGGTTAGAGATGTCTTCCTATAGAGTTTAATTTTCAAAAAAAATATTACTCACCTTTTTATATGACCTATAAACATGTTCCAATACTTTATACAGATCACCAATATCCCAAAATGGAGATGACCACTATTTTAGTACAAGACATATGCCTTGCCAACAAGCCTGTTTGATCTTTATGAACCAAAAAATGATAATTTGCACTTTTAATGAATTAGTACAGAATTATAAAAACCTATATACCCAAATATTAATCATATAAAACACTATAGTTCTTATATAATTTTATAACTTGGAATGACATTTCATTTGGAGTTGGGTTTGCATGTTTTCCTACTAGGTCTGCCTACAGAGCTTCTTGTCTAGACCATCTCATTATCATTAAAAACTTATAGTATATTTTATTATTATATACCATGTGTTAAAAAAATATTAAAACATTTCCAACTGATTATATTGATATTTGGTTCACTATCTAACACTTTTCCTAAAAATTGTCATTCTTGTGCTTGAAGAGACTGCCCCTACTCTGAGACAAAATAGAGAGTATTATGCCTATTTGATTGGGAAAATTTAATATTTTTTGAGATAAAAAAGTTAATAATTAAAAAAATTACCAATTTTTTTGTTTTATTCCATGGTTATGGGTTTTAACCATCTCAATGTTCCCAAAAAAAGGGCAAAAAACCCTATTTTTTGCATGTTTTTACTCAAATCTCCCTATAGATGCTACCTCCACATAAATTTAATAATAATAGGTTAACAAAACATGGTTATAATAATAATTTAAATCTCATGGATATTTTTTAGCTATAATAGACCCATATTATTAGTGAAAACACTTTTTTCCCCTTTGAGCCAAGGGTCTTGTAACCTACTTGTACAGACCGAGACATACTTTGTACAGGTGAAAAGGTATTTGGATATATGGTGAGTGTTATAAGCATGATAAAACCTTAATTTTATACTGATTAAACATCCTTAATTTCTTTAAACTCTCTCCTCCTTCCTTTCTCCATACTTAGTATTTTAATCCTTCACCTTCCTTCTTGTCACTCCATGTAGGACTGAGACAACCTTAATGAGCACATTAGGCTTAGTTAAGGATGATGGTAATTAATTTTAGGAATTCATTTTATACATTTAAGAGAATTAAACCTTCACTCATATTTTCACTACCTCAATCTTCTTATATACTCTCATGACCTGATTGTGTCACCACTTTCCTACAGGGTTGTAAGTGCATATTTTGCCTTTGTTATAGGTTTTCAAGGTGGTTATTTAGTTTCTTAAGTGTATGTAATCATTTAATTGTCCTCAGCATAAAATTACATCATTTAACCCACTTATATTCTTCATTTTATCATAAAATACCACCTTGTTCTTGACTGAGACCAATATTCCTAGCTGTAGGTGCATAATCCTGGGCCTATAGGTTATATTTAGGTTCACTGTACAAGTGCCCATATTGGCCTAGAAACAAGGATAAAATCTTATTTTATAAATATAATTTAATATTGGACTATCACATACCTAAATATTACATTATTTTACCTCTCCCAGATTAACCATAGCTTGGTGACAAGTTGATCACTTTATCCATCCATACAAGTCCTCTTTCTTAGCTCAAAAGTGGGCCCACAAGGCATTTTTTGCATATTGAATATGGTAAATTAAATTTTATGACTTATAAAGATCCTAAATCAAATTTATGACCATATTAGGACTATAAAAATATATTTTATGCTTTTGACTAGGTTTGACTAGTGTTGACTTTCATTGACTTGACTAGTACAAAGGGATAGACTTTGGACCAAAGCTAGGCTAGGGATAAGTGAAACTATAGATAAAAATACACCCTTAAGGAAATGAATAAACTTATAAAAAAATTTAAAAATGTAGGGGGTTGACTCAAATTTGACCAAAGGTCAAATTTGGCCAATAGGGACCTCATCTAAGATAACCCCATTCACCTTCCCATAGATTTTCCCAAGCATTTGGGGTAAAACCTTTATTTTTATCCTAAATTTTCCCATCTATTATGTATCCTTCCCACACTATGAAATCATCCTCTATGTGTTCTTATACCTTCATACCAAGTATTTCTATAGACATGGTAGGTTTAACTTCTAGTGGCACTCTTCAAAATACCCACATCCATTCTTATGCTACTAGTGAATCTCATGATACTAATGAATTTGATAACAATAATGTAATTCATACTAATAACTCATCCCAAACTCATAGTACATCTCAATCTATTAATACCTCACATGATACTAATGCATCACATGATGTATCCACTATGCTCAAACTAATCAACTTCTATTAAAAATGCTTATCTAAATACATAAATTTTAAATTAATAATGCAAATTAGATAATGCAAATACAACATCACCTAATAAACCTACAAAAACAACCTCGCCATGTTCCATGAGAAGTGAAAAATCATAATTACCCCCCCACCCCCTTAGGGATTCACATGGTAACCTCACACTATTAATCCCACTTATCAATAAAACTATCAAACATTTAAAAAACAAACCTCTAGTGCCTCAAATTGCAAACACTGACATAGGAGGTATAACTCCCACCATTACTTATAATGTATATTTAGATCTTACTTTACATCTAAAAACATTTAGTAACCTTTACAAAGATTGAGTTAATCTTAACACTTTTAGTGCCACTTAAATTTTAGCTAAAATGCTTTCAAGAGATGCTTTAGATTGGTATAATCAATTGAAAACCACTCTATTAATAGCCTAGAAGTTACTTGTTCAACTCACTAGTCCAAGAATTCCAAACTAGTGATCTTCTTAAAAATAACTTAGATCATTTTATAAATTTTAAACAACTCAAAACTAAATTGGCACAAGTCTTCATCAAATGATGGAAATATTTATATAATAAATTTGAGCATAATATTGTAGATGATGACGTCTTCCAACTATTTACTAATACTATCCAACCTAAATTACAATGTCATGTTTAGACCCTTTCTCCAAAAAATTTGAAACAAGATCTTGACCAAGCCAAACAAAAAGATTTCCCCATGTGTCAATTTGAACCATCTCAACCTACAATGGGAACTCCCATGTTTATAAAAAAAAAATTGTTATGAAACTAGTGATGGTGTTATCCACACTTATGACACTATATACACCATTTAAGTTATTTCTCCAAATAATATAATGGATCATGTTCCTTTCCCTAAGAACAATTATAATCATAATCCCACATTTTCTAAAAAACATCATACTAATGTGCATAAACCATTGTCACTAACAAAAATTCAAAAATGTCTTCCAAGACTTATACCATGAGATCTTAACCCCACTCATCATATGAAATCATGGTATTATACAAATAAATTTTTTTGGTTTCATGCAAGTCGGGGCCATTCTCATGAGACTTTTAGATAATTAATAAACCTTCCTATGTATTTTTTCCTCAGTCCTATCTTTGACCACCAATCCCTTATATAAAAATGTCAACAATTTTATGACATATCACTTAAAGATCATGAGACTAAATCTAAAAATAAAGATTTGAACCAAACTAATGCTCATTTATATATCTAAAAGGATCTCCTTCCTAACCACCAAGATGACATTGAACAACCTATCCCACTACTAAAAACATTTAAAGTCTTATAGACTTTAACACTAATGATGAAAATGTGGTTAATATGACTAATATGAGAAGAGTAGTTTCTTATATTACTTCAAACCCAACACCTACACATCTTCAACATTTTTCATTATTCAAGAAACTTCCCCATCCCATATCATAGAATTAGGGTAGGAGGAGCTGATACGCATAAAAGAACCACCTCAAATAATAAAAATTGACCATACCTATCATACCATTGATATAACTTCTACTCTATCCCTAATTTCCATACCCAAAGAAAACATACCTCAAAATTCCAATAATATTTCTTATACTCAACCACAAGAAATACCTTAAAAAAAACATCACTTAAATTCACTCAACCCACTTAAAAACAACCTAAACCAACCATATCTTATCAACATAAGTTTAATTTCACACCCAACCCCCTTCCCAAGAGTTCTTACAAAACTATGAAACTATATCTAACAATCCTCTCATAGATTATGATGAATGAGATCCTATTGTAGAAATTTCCCATATCCCATATCAAATCACTTTCTTATAGATAATGATAACTTTTCCATACCATCCTGATTCCTAATGAAATTATTATTTGAAATGAACATCCTTCATCCTCCTCTTGTAAGGTAAGAGGGTACCTTATCTATATTTAATGATAACATACTTCAATAATGTGAGGAGATGTCCATCCATGTTGATGAAATAATGTACACTTCTCTCTCACTTAAGTTACCTATCTCATCTATGATAGCAATGAGATATTGATGTGTGTGGATGATATTCATTATATTTTAAATAGGTGATACCCAAGCTAAGCATGATTTAATTGATAAAGTTCATGAACTTGTTTTTCCTCCCTTAACTTTATTAAAACTCTTGGATACTCTAAATATAACCTTAAATCCACACACAGTACATGTCAAGGCTATGATAGAAGAAAATTTCCTCATCTAGGTTGTGTTTGGCTTCCCATTACTATTCATTTTGTTACAATATATGTAAAATTCATGATATTTAACTTTTAATTTTATTATAATATATTACTTTTTTAACCTTGGACTCATCATATGAAATCAATTACTTCATCTTCATGTCAATGTGTTAAATTTGTTCACAATGGTGCTATATACAAGATTCAGGGATACATGAATCTTTAAAGTTTCAAACAATTCTAAGGATGTATTTTATTTAAAATACCCACCCTTGAACCCTTACCTAATTTTCCATTTTGATAATCCCAACACTTTAATTATATCATTAACTCCACTATAGGTTATAATGGTCATCCATAATAAATTAGGAATATTTGACCTAAACTTTTAGACTTCCATGATGATGAACCAAATGAGATAAACCTAAAGATTAAAACTTAGGATTTCTCCCCTCAAATAATCACTCATCTTCCTCATTATCTTCAACCTTTATCCCATTAACAACTTCCTCATGACATACTAGTTACTTTAAACAAAACTAGACACTCCATTCACCATGTTTCCTTGACCAATAAAATAGTTCACACATGTACTATTGACTTATAACCAATTATGATGATGGTTATGATTTATATGATCCATTTTTAGATAGATTAATCCAAGATAAAAACACTAAAGTTATTATATATCATTCTTATTTATTTAAGTCTTTTCAGTCTTCTTCTATCATTCCTTATCTTATAGTACCTAATATTAGTTTTTGGCTACTTTTCATAGGTTAAAGATGAATCACTCATGTATTACACCTCTAGTCATAGTAGAGCCTATAAAGAGTACTAGTATGGATCATTCCATGATAGGACCATATCATTTTACTATATATCATGACCCTGCCAATATGCTTATTCCAAAGATGTTATCCCCTTTTCTTAGACCCATTGCATAACCATCCTTACCTATAGATGAGTCTAGTCTAATTTATTCTCAAGTATATCCTTTCCTTGGTGATGGTATTATTCCACTACCTCAAATTGATCCCTTACCCACACAATGGGAAAATGAGCCTTATTATGACATTCACAAATTTTTTGGTCATTGAACCATGAATTATCATCTATATCAATAGCCCTAGGATACCTCTTATATCCCTTCATCTAGTAGACCTACATAGTCTACTAATATATGTATTTATTACATCTATGGAATAAATAACCATTCTTATAACCACTATGAAGAAAATAGGCAATACATCAACATTTTACAACCAGTCATTGCCCAGCATAGAGATAAGACAATCCCATCTCTAAAGCTACTTCTAGAGTACATCCCAAAATATGGAGAAGTCTATTGTATTTGGAATTATCATTTTACCCATATAATAATCTATGTGACATGCTTTAGTAACATCTTCAAGATTTCCCATAGTCTACACCAACACCAGTTATTCCTCCTTTTATAGGTCACCCATAGACAAACTCTCTTCCTTCTCCATTAGTCGCACCTCCTCCTACATCCATAAATGTCATTCATATCAAGATACATATTCCTCACATTTAGTATCCCACACAAGATATACCATATGATCATTACTCCTCTTCTTCTTTTACACTACCTTTTTAGTCGGGATGATAGAGGAGGTCTTTTCACAACTTTATACAAAGATTGATGAAAGTTTGACTAACATCAAAATTTAGATGCATAGGGATGTGTTAGATATTATGGATAACATTTGTGGTCATATATATCAGTATTTTTGAAAATATCATGGTGTTATCTCACATTATTTATTATCATATTATATGATTTGATTGGGTTTATGATTCATTTATATTATGCTCTATGTTTTACATGGTTTCATTCTTTTTCACTTTCCCTTATGGCTTATTCTCAATTTGTTCACGAATGCAATCTTATGATTATGGTTTCACTTATTTCATGGATTATTTTATTTTCTCTATAGAGATTATTTCTTATCTTTCACATTCAAATAAATATAACTATTATTGTGACTTGGTTATAAAACCCTTATTCACTTAGTATTTTATATTTACCATATGATAAAGTAATAAATAAGACTTCTCATTTTAATACTTATATACATTAATCTATTTGATGTCCCCTTTTTCCTTATTTCCCTTTCACATACTAATCATACATATAGTTGAAACTTGGGATTACATATTGGTTCATAGGTAAGCCTAAGTTTTTTGGTTAGTCACATCTCTAGTTACTTCATCTCCTTTAACCAAAGTCTAAATCTCATTTGTGTGTATTAATTTTATCAATGATGTTGGTTATTATAAATATGGATGTAGGATGAATCATAAAATCCATAAAAAAGTTAAAAGCTAAATCATCTAAACAAAAGGTAATATAAAATTAAAATTTCTAATCAAACCAAAAGACATGACTTATTATATTTAGCACATATTCTATTTCTAATCATTGATAAAACTCCATAGTTGGCCTCATGATAGAGCCAAGGTCCATTGGGGTATGGTAGGCTAGTATATTAGGATAAGATAACTAAAAAATCTATAGTGATACCTAATTTATCACACAAGTACCTAATCTTCATAGTAGATTGATGACTCTATAAGAATTCTTGAGGATTGGGGAAAATGTTATGGGAAGGTAGATCCTATTAAATTTTTAAGTCAACCCTAACTTGAAAATAAATCAAAAGGATCCTACATAAGGTTCCATGACTATAGAGTGTTGAGTTCCTTAAAATAATATTACAGGTAGATGTTTCTTATCCATGGCCATCATTAAAATGATCAATATACATCTATGTATTGACTAAGTGTTGATTTATGCCAGCTAGGATTCCCTGATTCATGCCCCATGATATAACCTCCATCACACAATATAAAATGGTGTGTAGGTCCAAGTTTAGAAACATCCCAGTCTTGAGATAACATAAAAAGAAGTGCATAAGGAGCATTTCTAAATCATGAAAAGTGCACCCAAGATATTCAATCTTCTTTTGAATTATTATTCAAAGGTCTCCTTATAATTAAATTATAAATTTTTGTGCCAAATTGCAAAATTCCACTTCTACACTCTAATAAATCATAGGTTGCATTATATTCTATGAACCATTTCCTTTATAGACTAGTGAAATCTCCTAAATTTAGAATGTAGACTTGTGATAAGACTATTTAAAGGGTACTTGACATAAAAGGGTTAAAAAACATACACCCCCACATAAGGATTATACATATTCACCCTTCACCTAATTTTATCCCATTATGAAATCTAATTATGTATCCCTTAATGCACACATATCCCCAAAAGGTGTAAGGCAATGTTTCCCAACAGATTTATAGCAGTGATGTGGTAGTTCAAGGGATACCCATGTAGTGACTGACAAGTGTTAGTAATGTATAAAGAGGTAGTTTAAAAAATAGTTGAGTAGTGTTCAAATACTTATTGAGATAAGTAAATTCAAAAGTAAATGATATAGATTGGAACATGATCACACACCACCCCTCTTAATTTTATAAGAATCTTCCACTCAGACAAAGACATGGATCTAGAAGAGTCCTTCCACCATCCCCCATATTTATATACTTAAACAAAATTTAAAAGGCATAGAACTGGTGCCATAATATAATTAAAATACTATATCTACCACCCTAGGTGGCATATTAATTGTAAATGGGATTGATCCATTATAAAATCCTATGTCTTCATTAAAAAAGTTCAAAATGTTTTAGGCAACCTCATGCTATCAAAATTTTCTCTCCAAGATCATTTATATTGGCTAAACCTTGCATGTTAATGATAATTAAGTTCACCTCCCTCTATTCTTCTTACACTATATGTATTATTTGTGTTTGTTGATCCTTGTATATGGGCAATGTTTGTCCCTATTATCATTGTCCATTCCTAACACCTATGTGTGTAACTTGAAACTCACTTATAGGTCTTGTTATATGCACATATAAGTCTTTTTAAACATTATATATGGATCATTTACCATCCCTCTAAGTGTTTCGTTATGTTCTCATGCCTCTATGTAAAATTCTTATACATTTATAGTGTCCCTGGTGGAGTCTGTGTGATAATATCTTGTTCTAAAATATTTATAGTGTGTCCATAGTAGTAGGATTGCTCACTCTATCCTTAATGCATCACCTTTCATTTTTTGGAAAATTCCTACCTTCTCCTTCCCATTTCCCTCAAAATCTTAGGTTTATATTAGTGTTAGATTTACCTTTTTAATATTTAGGTATGCACACTAGTCCTAAAGCATGTGTACTTAGAATATAAGGAATCTATACTAATCTAGAGGCTCATCTGAAGGACCATAAAGTTACCACACCTTGGGGATGTTCCCATCATTATTATGAGACAATCGATGCTCCACATGTGTAGGTGAGTGATAGCAGTTCCACACCTATCACCAAACACTTTTATGCCTTAACCAAGGCATTTGCATCCTTTGCCATATTTAAAATCTTCCCATGTTGTATATGATCCACATGTGCACATTTTGAAAGATAATAGTTTTTGGCATGCCTAATGAGAACTAATTTGATGATCCTTATATCATCTATTATAGATATTTAGTATTATCTTCAGTGAATATTACCATATAGGGTATATTATTCAACACCATGGTGACTTCAAAGATCAAATATATTGGTTTAAGTAGTATGAGTACTCATATATATATATATATATATATATATATATCCCCCACTCCATGAAAGTATAGTAGCATTTTCATGGAGTGGGGGATATATATATATATATCCCCCACTCCATGAAAATGCTACTATACCACTTTCCCATTTCTCATATCAGGCCCATGAGAGTCCTTGTAGTTTCCCCTAGTTTAGCTTAGAACAGTAGGGTATTACCATTATCATAGTGTTACCTCCCTCGCACCCCTATTCATCCTTCTTGGAAACATATTAATGCTTATAATTAACCCCTAAAAGTCCATATTACTTTGAATAAGTATCATTATTATCCTCCTAATCAACCCCAAAAAAGTATAAATGATATATAACTTGATTTCTATATACAGATGATGGATATTGAAAGAAATAAAGATTATGGTAGGAAATGAGAATATATTTCTTATGAAACTTAAATTCATTGGCAGGAGTTGATGGATCAATGTAGATATGAATAGGAATTCTTGTATATGAAGATCATAACCAAAGAAGAGAAGATGTGCCAGTTGCTTGTGTAGATGGAAGAAATTAAATCATAGCCAACTGTTTTGACTCCTTCCTTTTTGAGCTTCAAATATGTTCCCCCTATGCTCACAAGTAATCCTAAGAGGTAAAGAGCATCTTCACCTAGAGTCCCTAACTTAATTCAAGTTAAAACCTAATCATAGTCATGGTAGCCTTATTTAGCCATGTAACCCAACTTCACAATGCCAAACCTTGTGAAACTTCCTTATGTACCAACAAACCTTCTACCCTCCCACCATCTCCCTATTCAAAGGAGGACAAGTTGTGTGGAACACAAATAAAGTGCACTTAGAAGAAAATGAAGGTGAATCAAGCTAATAAGAGGAGATAATCATTAGACAACCATTTTATGCCACCACCCCAGAAATATCATCCCTACTTCAAGAGGAAGATAGATACAAATACATGTATTAGGTTGGTAAGTAAATGAAAAAAGTCGTGATAGATTTGGGATGATCTTATTAAGGAGGGGTCAATCTACACCACTCTAAAATGCATCCAAAATCCTAGACTACACTTCTTTTGGGTAAATAAGCTACCATTTTATGTTATAGAAGAGGACCTCAAAGAATACTCAACCCTTCAAAAGGAGTGTGTGCCTAAGGAAAATGATTATGATCAACTCAAGCTTGGCCTATAGGAACAATTACAAATATAGTTGAAATAATATTTTTGGGACAATCTAGAGGAATTTTTCTCAAGTATGGATGATAAATCAACATCCCATTAGGAGTATACCCATGACCAATTCTATGACAATTGTTAGTTTTAATCACATACTATATAAAGGTAGGGTGTACACATAGAAGTGGTTACAACCTTGAAAATTAAATAATCCTACAAGGGTATAGGAATACATCTAGGCACAAATGAGTCATCAAAAGGATCATTCAAACTAAGGGAGCAATACCATCTAGTCATGTCTGAGGAGCAACACAAAAATGCAAAAAAAAATATGGAGATGAGTGTTATCAACCCTTGCACACCTAAGCACATAATAGAGATGTTTTTAAAAGGCATGTTAGACTTAGATTTATAGATGTGAGATGATTAGGGGTACAATAATGAGTTAAATATAATATTGAGCATCAATAATAGGCCTCCTAAGTTCTAGAAGGCTCATTTTTATCAAAGAGCATAACTAGGCACCAAGAAATCTAAGAGGGATTGAATCAACTTTGAGGACAAAGCCATATAAGAGGAAGGCTTATGTAGATCTTGAGGGAGTAATTCATTGAAAGGGAGCCCAAGAAAATTAGTTTCCTTGAGCACTCTTTAAAGTCATCCAGGGCATGCCTCCTTAGCATAAAATAGATTCTCTCTCACCTAATCCTATCACATATCAATAATAGGATGACACACAATGTAAATGATCTAAGAGGTTTTTATTTTGACCCAAGAGTATGAAGGTTCATGTTTTTAGGTTGTATATAGTATATTAGATTACTTCAGATTGTATTTACCGAAGTGTATACAAGCACATTGTATATTCTTAATTTATTTTCCTCTAAGTTCGTCTCACACATCTTTTGCTTGTTCTTCTCCCTTTTCTATGTTGAGGGCATGACATAATTTAGTTTATTTAGGTATAGACTAAGAAAATTTTAACTTCAATGACTTCATTCCCAATGGATTTATTTATATTCCATTGAAATCCTACTTAGTGGGCAAACATCCTGTAGAGGTCCCCAAAAGTGTTGAATTTCTCAGTCACCCCTAACTTTAACAAAACTCACAAAGATCCTATAATAGGTTACACACTTGTGAACAATTGAGTTCCTTAAAGTAAGCCTATGTATATATGATTCCTATCCATGAACACATTTAAAGTGATAAATGTAGATATTTTCATTGAATAAGTGATTATTTATTCCTACTAGGAGTCCCTGATGCAAACCCCATGAAGATATCTTCTACCACATAAGCTAAAAAGGCATGTAGGTCCAAGTGCATAAGGATTAGTTCCAAATCATGAAAATTACACCCAATATATTAAATATTATTATGTATTCCTATCCAAAGGGATCCTTCCAATTAAATGATAAATTATTATGCAAAATTACAAAATTCCACTTCTATACTCTCACAAATTATAGGATGCATTTTATGTTATGCACTACTCCCTTCATAGACCATTGAAAGCTCAAAATCTTTGAATGCACACTTGTGAGAAGACCATTTAAGGGGTACTTATTATAAAAGGGTTAAAAATAAGACACCCCCATATAAGGATTCTACATTTGTGCTCTTCACCTACTTACAGCCTATTGTGTAGTCTAACTATGCAACCTTCAGTATACAAATATCCCCAAAAGGCATAAGTAAATGTTTCCCAATAGATACATAATAGTGACATGAAATTTAAATGGGTATCCATGTGGTGATTGATAAGTGGAATAAAATTATAAATACGTATTTGGAAAATAAATTGAGCAATATTTGAAGCCTTATTGGGATAAGTAAATGTAAAAATGGCTAATAGACATCAGAACATGATCACACACCACCCCTCTAAATTTTACAAGAATAATCCACTCTCAAACACACACATGGATATATAATATTATTTTCATTGAATAAGTTCAAAAATAACTCATAACTAATAGTATCACTCTTACACACCATTATCACATCATCAATAATGTAGACATTGTACATAGAGAGTAAATATGCACAATAAATTCTTTGAAAAAAATATTCACAATCTTCATGTGGGTATCCACACTAACCAATTCAAAAGTATATGGGAGCATTTATTAAACAGGAAAGGCACATTTTTATGTGTAACAAAAAATTATTGCATGAGTAACCTATAATATAAGAGTTTTTATTTATTATTACACACTCAACAAATACATTCACAAAATAGAATAACATCTCTAACAATAAAACAACTCCCAAAACAAGAATATATGATTTACTCCAACACCCTCCCTTAAGTGTATAATATGGAGTGAAAAATGAGAAATTAAAGAGACTAAATGGGTCTTGGAAACTAGGCCTAATTAGGTACCCATGTACAAATCAAAGTGAAATACAAAGTGTCCCTATGAGAACCAATCCATCTTACCAGAATAGATGGATTTTGAGTCAATGTAACTACCATGTCAAATAGGAACCAGTAATTTGTATGAGGCTAACTCTATAAAAAAACATTGATGTCAAAACATTGAGAATAAAGAGTCACCAAGGATGAAATGTATCACTTCAAGGTACCCAAAAACTAGTAAAATAGCTAAAGTTGAGAGAAAAAAACATATGTTGCAAGGTGTCCCAAGAAGGTAAATGGATATACTTGAACATAATGCTAAAAAAGGTGCACTATATGGAATGAAGTACATCAAATATAAATTCACTTGGTGGACTCAAAAGTCTAAAAGTAACTCAAATCTATATGAGTGGTATGTACCATTGCTTAAATACAAGAAAAACAACTAGCACTATAATTCACCAGAATAGATTTTATGAAAAAATACTATCCATAGAGTCGGTAGTGAAAAAAGTTTAACCAACTAAATTTGATCTACTACTAGAAGATGTAGTACCCAAAGGTTAGCAAGGAACATGAAAATCAAAGAAATAAGATTTGTACCATACCCCCCATACTACTAACTGGGTGGAGTGATGCAAAAAAGGTTTGTATGAGTGGACAAAATACACTTCTCAAACACTAATATTTTGACACTATATTCAATAGAGTAGATACTCTTTATAAGGAGATTAATATCTACAAAAAATTTAAAGGAGTCTATCAATTATAAAAACAATTTAAACATAAATACTAATTATCTTTCAAGAAGAAGGCCTTAGTGATGATGGCAAAGTCAAGAAACTAAAGGAGTGAAAAGGTGCCTAAAAGAGAGCACACAAATCGATGAATGTATATAAGGTTAAATCATCAAACCCCCATAAAACTTTATAACTTATTATAAATACAAAAATAATCCCAAAAACCAAAAACACTAGATGATGCAAGAAACCTAAAATGCTATCAATTTGTAGAATATGCCATCAGCAAAAGAGAGTTACTCCTCAAAAGGAAGAAATGTGTGATAAACCCAAAAATGTTGGATGTTGACCTTTTCCAAAAATGTGTCCAAGAGCACAAAAATTGGCATAAAAATATGATGCACACTCAAAATGAGACATGAGTCATAGTAAAAAAAGTGTCCATGAGTGAAATAGAGAGGGAAAAAACCACATAATATGGGCAAATAAGGAGGAAAAAATAGTTTGTTTTCTTGTGAGGGGGTTTGATCACCTACAAAATTGGGATTCACCCTCTAGTTTTTTATAGTCAAGATCAGACAAATGGATAAATAATCATTAAAATATCCTTTACAATATTGTTTTTATAAGATACAATAAAAAATATGTGCCCCCACTAAATAATGATCACTTACTGAAAAACATAAAGGACCCCAAATAGATTACATCACCCTAAGAAATGTATTCCACCACTAAAAGGAAACAATTCCCAGATTTTAATTATCACCACATAAAAGTGATATCCACCACATTTTAATATAAATCCCCCATAAAATGATGTTTTCCACAAGCAAAAATGGCCTAAAAATAAATTTCATGCTTATAAATGCCTTTTACACTTTTAATAAGTGGTTAATATCCCCTTAAAAAGTGATGTACCCATATTTTATAAAATGGGCCTCAAAGAATTACTTCCCCACTAGAAAATTATTTCCTCACATAAAGGTTAAACCCTACCATATGTCCACCACTTAAAAAAGGCATCCCACATTATAAAGCTATATTTACAAAAATAAATCATAGATAGCTAACTCATCTATTTAAATCCTTGATCTAATATACACATAAAAAAGTGATTTTAACTTAAAAATCTCAAAATGTGTGCTTTAAAAATAATAAAAACACACCTCTATATATAAAAAATCTATGGGATTGAGGTTAAGCTTGGTGGGTTGAAACCACTACTAGATAATGATGGCTTGGAGAGCCAAAAGTGAGTTTATATTTAACCAGGGATCCATAAACTTTTATGTGGACTGATGGTGATATGTGATGTTTTGGGAGGCTAAGGCCAAAATCTAGGCATTATAATGGTGAAGAATAGGATGATAAGACCATTCCTTGATGAGGTTTTAGAGCATGTATTAGCATTCCTATCATTGCACAGGGATAGGAATGAGATGTCACTCATATTCAAGTCCTACTTTTGGGTGGAAACATGAAGCAAGTGGAGGGTTTTTATTAGTAATAGCTATGTTGTGAGCCTATAAATAATGATAAATAATTTTATTAAAATAAATTTAGTGACACTCAAGGGAAGCCTTATTTTTTAAACTTTAACCTAGTGCTGGTAGGGTGGGGGCAGACATGAAGATGTGGGTAGAGACAATGATAATGATAGCATATGGTGAGTAGATAGCGAGTCATCTAAGAAAATGGAGAGTTAACACTAAAGATAAATCTAGCATTGATGTTAATGACCATTCAATTTTTAGAGAACAGCAAATGAATAGTGGTGATGGAGTTGTGTGGTAGAAAGGGCCACATGATGACATACATACAACAAACATAAGTTAAAATACATAGATGTTCGATGCTAGAATCCATGCCAATTATGAAATAAAATAAATTGAATAAATTAAATGCATCAATTGATGAGACCAATCTATTTGAAATAGTAATTCACATGTTTTAACATTTTAATGAATCAAATAATGCCAAATAAAAAAAAATTGAGTGCTAGTTGTGGCAATCCCTTATGAAATAGGAGATGATCAGTGAGACAACGCATTAGGTATAATCAAATGGTATTAGTTTTTAAGAATAAAAAAACTTAATAAACTTGTAAAACATGACATGACCAAAAAAATTAAAAAATTAAAAAATATAAATTGGGTAATGGATACAAGAAGGAAACTTTGATACCATGAATAAGTTCAAAAAGAATTCATAACTAGTAGGATCACTCCTACGCACTATTACCATAACACCACTAATGTAGATATTGTACATAGAGAGAAAATATGCAAAATAAAGTTTCTATAATATATTCACAATTTTCATTTGGGTCTCCATAATTGACCAAGTTAAAAGTACATGGGAGTGCATATTAAATAGGTAATGTAGGTTATTTCATGCAACAAAATATTATTACATGAATAACCTATAAAATAGGAGTGCTTATTTATTATTGTGAACTCAATAAATATGTGAAAAAAATATAATATCATCTCTAATAATAAAACAAATCAAAAAAAATCTTATAAGCTTTATTTCAATAGCTACCAACCCCCAGATTCATATCACAAAACAAAATTTAAAAGGTAGGGATGTGGTGCTATAATAGAATTAAAATATTATATATATATATATATATATATATATATATATATATATATAGGTTGGTAACAATAATTTGTTGATACTTCAAAGTCTCCAAAGTTTATAGAGTGTTGGTGAGGTCTTAAAAAAACCTCTTCCAAATCCTCTGAGGCTCTATAATAGTGAGTCTTCAGTGATGGAATGGATCTAAGGACCACAAAATGGTCATTACACACAGTTCCACATGTATTCAAGTGGTCTAGATCAAACCAATGAGATTGCAAACCTACATGAAGGCCTCCAACATAGTGTTTCCAAAATTTTGAAAAGTTTAATGAGATATTAAATGAAGTTTTAGGTAGGATTCAAGATAATCCAAGATTTGGGTTATAATAGACCTGGTCTTGTAGTGTTTTTAATGCTTCACAGTTGTCATAATGGCCTAGATTCAATCAATGAATCTCCATCCCTCCTTCAAGACTTATAAACATGTTTCCAAAGTTTAAAATGAGTGTCAATCCTGATTGAAGAGATGTGTAGACTAAATATAGGTATAATTCTTCATATTTTAGGAATAATCATGTTACTTGTTATCTCCAACATTATTTAAGGTTCATAGATTAAGGTTATTTTGAGGTTCAAATATTATTGGTAAAGTATATAAAACACACTAAGTATGTTATGTTATGGTTATGTCATGAGATTTCCCATGTAAAGGGTGATAAGACTATCCCCTAAGGTTATGATAATATCAAAAAACCATTTAGTTAATAGTGGTTATAAAATTGATTAGGATGTTAGAGTCAGGCAGATATGAGAGGTTCACTATGATAGACTAGGCTAACTTGAGAAGTCATAACATATTTTTGTAAAGGCATGGATCTTGTTTAGAGGTGTTTACAATAGAATGAATGACCATGTTTTTCAAGAGATAATCCATACCTTCAAGCACATGTCAATTGTGAATTCAAGTCAAAATATTTATATGAGTTCATTTGTAGATCTTGGGAAGGTGTGGAGTTTTATAAGGCATCTAAACTACAAGAGGATCTTATAATGTAGTCAAAGAACTCAACTACAACCTACAAGTTAGAATAATAAAGAAAAGTACTATGTGGTGGATGATTTAGATAAGATTTTCAAGAGGGATATTCTAGTGAGATAACCCCTTGCATTATGTTTCCATGAATCAGTGAACTCAAGGTGCCAACTAAGAAAGGAGGATTATACTCACAACCTCAGGTAGGACCTTGGTGGAAAGGTGAAAATGTTGAGCCTTTCATAGGAGTGAAGTGAAAAAATAAAAATAAGGTATCTTAATTATTTCCTATATTTTCATAACATCTTCCATTGAAGTGTCTTAGTCCTTTGAGGTAGAAGAGAGCCTAATGGCCTAATTAGGCCAACTAGCCTAAAAATGCAGACATGTAGAGTGAAGGGGAGATGTGTGACACCCTACACAAATACTGGTAAAAGAGGGAAAATAGAGTCCCTAAATTGGATTTTAAGGGTTTTCAATACCTCAAGTTTATCTTTTAACACTAGATATGTCAAAAAGCCTTGATAGGCTAGTGAGGCTTATTAGACCTAAACTGACATCAATAAACCTAAAACTAGAATCTAAGTATTTTTTCATGTTTAGGGGATGGTTGAGGTTGTAATATATTCATAAGGTATGTGTATAAATTTAAGGGTATATGAATCATGTATGTTATACAAAAATAATCTCAAAGTGTTAACAAAAGAAGTTCACACTTATAGGCTAGGTAGGTTTGAGAATATCCACAAGCAAAGTCTTTGGTAAGGAATGAAAGTGAAAATAAACATACATGAAATAAATTAAAAGGGTGAAAATAATTCTTTTTAATTCTATTGGAAGATATATCAACCTTCATTGAGTACCCTGGTCCTTTGATATGGACAATAAATAACCTAATGGCCCAAATAGGAATGCACATAAAAATTGGAAACTATTACATATTTAGGAGTGTTTCAAGTTGGAAAACATCAAGTATGGAGGATAAAAGTGTCATAAGGTAATTATGTAAGTTTAAACTCATAAAATATGGAATAAAAGTCATTTTTAGACCTCTAAGGTCAAACTGACTTAGAAAACCAAAAACCCTAGGCAAGAGCTAAGGAGGTCTATAGAGACTTAGAGGAGTGGAAAAGGAAAAAAAAATGTATACATATTTTATGGGTTGTCATATACCCTAAGGAAGTGTTATAATTGAAACCAAATTCATTTTAATTCTCTAATACTTATTTACCTTCATCCTCCTAGAATGCAAAATTTTCAACCTAAGAGCCACTTTTTCCATGTTGGAACTATACATAGTAGATGCATGGTGAGCTCAAAAAATATGGAAATTCAAATGTTATTATGTATCTCCAAGAATATTAATGGAACCATTTGTTTTTTGAATGTTCCTAAATCAAACCACTAAGAGGCCAGAAGGCTCAAGGGTTTTATGGGCTACAAGAGATCTATAATGGCTATCCAATTTTCCATCTTGCACCAAAATATGCAAAAAATTTAAAAATAGGTTGGGGATAGCATGAATAGGCACAAAAATTATGTAGGCAACTCTAGAAGGTCCAATCATAGTAAAGAAAATAGCTAATACTAGGCTATTGATTGCATAAATAAAGTGAAAACAATAATATTAAATGGAGAGAGATAACAATTGAAATGTAAATCTAGAAGTTAAGGCACTTTGAGGCCAAATTAAATATGTTTTTTAATAAATAAATACATTTTAAATCAAGGGTTTAATATCATTCCTATTCTATATTTTATCTATCTTTCAAAATTAACACTACTATTTTCTAATAATGCAATGTTCTACTTTATCAAGAGAGAGAATGTTTAAGTAAGTTTTCTATTTTATCTTGAGCATGAATATCTCTACTATGTAATGATGAATGTTTATAAAGAGATAAATGATATGAAATAAATAAATATTTCAAGAAATTAAAGTACTCTTTAACCATATACAAATGCAAGAAATTTTAGAAACTACTCTAAACAATGCACAAAACAACTATTTCACTAAACAACTCAAACCTTAGGATATACACTACATAAAACAACTGAGTTTCACTTTACATATCAAGGTGACCTTAGTTCAAGATCAAATAAAATGTGAAGATGTTCTACCAACCAATAATTCAAGCTATGAAGCAATGTAGGAGGAAGACCAAGCTATTTGTAAGTTGAAGTCTAAACCAAATTCTAAGAGCAAAGGAAGAGATGAAGTGAGAAATTTCAATGGAGTAAGAGCTCCAACCAAGTTCAAAAATAAGGTGAAATTACAAATGTATAATTTTTAAGTAAGTCATAAGTTATCAAGAACAATTTTTAGTAGCAATGGAGTCTCTAAATAAATGTGTAGCAGCATATGGGACCTTCTATCACCAATCAAGCTCAAGAGTGCTAAGAATGAATCAATAGATATTCAATAAGGAATATGAGTCAAGAGAGGGAATAAATTCAAGAGAGAATGTGCATAGAGAATAAAAGAGGTTCAAATTAAGAGAATGAGGCATATGTCCCAACCCCAATCCACTAAAATTCCTAAAACTAGCCATTTTTTATTGTTCAAATTCATTTTGGCACTTTTGGGCACGTTTTTCCTAGGCCATGGCCTAGGACATAGCTTTTGTGGAGGAAACATGTGACCTAGGCCATAGGCTTCCTTCACACAAGTCATATTCTAGGTATAATAAGGTCTTGGGCTAGTCAAAATGCTCCCAAAAGGCCTCGAGAGGTCTCTAGAAGGCCTATCCTATGTGCAAAAAGGCCAATATTGAATAAATATGTATATATCATAAGAATATGATGAGGGAGAGGTCCATGTAGGTGGAAAATATCTTAAAGTGGGATGAGTAGGGTTGGTAATCTATACATTAGCTAATGTGTAATCATAGGGAGGAGTAAGGTCATGGGAAATATGATTACATATGCCCCTAGGGTACAAGCAGTTGATGTACAAATGAATAAGGAGTGTTGTGAAGTACCTAGAAGCCACACCAAGTGAACAAAAGAAATAAATAAAAATATAAAGGAAACATTACTTGCACTTACCAAATAAGGATGATGGTTAAAAGAATCAATGGTGTGATCCATGGGTGAGAATGTAAATGCTGCATAATCTAAAATCCAACTCTAGATCTAGCTCCATCTCCAACTTGAGCTCCTATAAAGAAGGGACACAAGTGATATCAAATCAAAGAATACTATTCAAAATGATATTCACTAGGGTGTTAGCCCTAGTGTTCTCCCTATAATGGATATGGGTGCACAAGACATCTTCAAAGAAAGAGAAAATCATGCACCACCTCAAATAAGGGGATAAAATAAAATCTAAGGATATCCCAAACACAAGTTAGTTGAGACATGGATAAGAGTGAGTTAGATAATAAATACACATAACACATGCTTAACTCACAGGCATCATTTAAGTAACTAATGATTACGTGATACTCGGGGGCATTATTCATCTCACTGGTAAGGAAGAAACCAATTGTAACAAGCTCATGACCCCACTGATCATTGATAACCCAAACCATAACTTCTAGTCTTAGGTTTCCCCAATTGCTATCATTAGTGTAAATCACCATTGAGAGGTGGACCATAATAAGGGTCAAGGATACAAGACTAATAACTATAGAAAGGAAATCTCAAATCAAAGTGATAAACATGAGTTCCATGAGGGAGAAAAATAATGAAATCAAGCCACAATCATAACGGTTTACCAACATCAGCTATGGCAAGAGGTAACAAAGGAAAAGTGGGGGTAAGTTAGAAGAAGATGAAGACTAGTTGGCAAGACTAGCGTAAGTTCCAAACCACTACAACTAGTTGATAATCCTAACTACAACCATAATGAACAAGAGAGAGGGATTTAGGATAGATCGACTACAAAAAATAGAGAAACAACTAACTAAAAGAAGTAAAATAAGTAACTTCTATCCTTGGGTGCCCATGAGATGGGACACAGGCTCAAGAGGTCAATACAGACCTAAAAGGGGTCCCAAGAACTAAAATGGGGCCAAAACAGGCCCACATAAGCCTCAAATTAAAAAATAGAGGTTTCCAATGCAATCATAACGTGCCAAAACATCTAATATGGAGGTTTTGTGGTTTGAAATGCAAAAATGGGTAAAACACCCAAAAAGGGCCCACAAAAAGCAAGAAAAAAGGGGATACAAAGAGGAAAAAATATTGAAAAGAGGTCATTTTCACTCTTAGAGATCTAAATTAGATCCCATGAGTAACCAAATCCCAAGTGGAGCAAATGAGGACATGGGATAATGTCAAAGATGCACAAGATGGTCTAGGTAAGCTCTATGAATGAATTTTGTCAAATTTATTCATTTTTTTGGGTTTGGAAGGCCCTAGATGCATTTTAAATCATTTTATATGATTTGGTAGATGAATTAGATAAATCAAGGACTCAAAATAGTTATCTAAGTGAGCCATAGAGAATGAGACCAACAAGGGCTCATACTATGGCCCATAGAGCAAGAGAGGATGAGCCTTGGGGCTCCCTAGGGCATCCCAATATAGGCCATAGCTTGGTCTACCCAAGTCACAAATTTTCCTATAAAGTCATGATTTGGGGTAGGGGAGCCCTAAAATAAGCCTTGGGGAGCCTGGATTATCCCAAGAGGTCTCAAAAGGGGATTAAAAAGGAAGGGAGAGAGAAAAATAAATCAAATAAAAAACATTGGTTTTTACTCAATTTTTGGCTAGTAGACTAATCCATTTGACTGTTCACTTACTTATGTAAACATGTAGAGGAGTTAACATAACAAAGGAAGGAGGACCTTCATAGGTGAGAGAGTGGTCAACATAGTGAGATGGGCCATATGAGGTGACCAAATAGGAGAGAGGTCCAACATGGTTAGCCAAGGAGGTAGATGATCTACCTGTGGTAGACCATGATTGCTTGTAGAATGTAAGACTTTAGAGACTAGTACATGTGCCATCACTACATTACTCTGAAGACCTGTTAAATGCATTCATGACCACATGGGTACTCAAGATGCATCTATTCTAGATGGGGCTCAAGATAGAGGCCATTTTTAGCATTGAGGACATCTACCAACTCTATGGGGTAGATTTGATGGGTAGAAATAAAGAGCTACCACTAGTGTAGGACATAATAGTAGTAGATCTCTACTTGGTGGGACCCCACTCATAATGGAACAACCATGGAGTGAAGATCACATAGTTGTCACCAGGGGTACCCACCCTCAAGATAGTGATAGTAAGGACTATGGTTGGGAGGTTTTATGGCAGTCAGAGTATAGGATGAATACCACTCTCATAGATAGGATTTTTCTAACATGTGAATGGAGGATAGAGATATTCCTAGGGCTAGTATTTCCTAGTTATATTTTACTAGTAGTTAGATCACATCTGGTGTACAAGGTCAGCTAGATTGACACAATATAGCTTACTCATGTCCTAGGTTTATGAGAGACTCCCATTGATATTGTAGAGGACACCATATGGTAGTGAGGCATACCCTACACTAGAAGAGGACACGATATGGGATGCACAGTTAATAGATAGCTCAGGATTGTGAAAACCACCTTGGATTTAGACATATTATCTAGCTACATCTGATATCCCTATATGACTATATCATGATTAAAAGATGCTAGGGTAGATCCCTACATGGGATGGGAGGAGATCCAAGGTCCATAGGGGTTATACCATCACCTAGGAAGATATGCTCTTATGGGGTTAGAGAGATGGGTATAGCCTAGGCCAGATAAGGATAAGCCTAGTAGGTAGCTAAGGCAAAGTAATGGGGGGGGTGGAGAGAGGCCACCATGGAGATTACCACTACCACCAAGAAGATCATGACCTATAGGAGTGTTATAGAGGCCATTAATATTTCTAGGTAATACAAGTGTATTTTATAGATATCCTTTCATCTTTGTACTCATCTTTAGTGAGAGGTGATATATGACTAACACATATGCTCTATGTCTGTGTGTGTGCAAGAGACTAGCCTAGTTGGAATGGACTCCAGGTGGACTTAATACTATGGGAGTTATTCTATAATATAGTGGTGACACCACTGATAGAGTAGGTGATACATATATCAGTAGGGGAAGAACCACATACTCAATTTTATAGGTGGGTACACAAGCCTTGCTTGAGCTTGCAAGGACATGACAGGATTCCATAGCTAAAATTTAAGTTATCATGGCAAAAGTCATCTATGGAAAAATAGAGGGTGTTTACAATGGAGTTTGAGGTGTGACTAGTGAGAGCAAAGGCAAAGATCAATTAGCTACAAGATGAGCTAGCTCAAGAGCAGACTAGAGGAGCTGAGGCATCGATAGTAAGGGCAGACTAGTTAGTTACATAGAGGATATTATATCTCAACTAATTAGGAGTTAAAGATCAAGATAACCACCTAGATCATGACTACCATAGATATTTCTTAGTCATAGGTTGATTGGGGTATGCATATGTAGCCATGCATGTGGTAGTTTTTGGGGACTATGAACACAAATTGATAGCAAGCCATGTTATGCACCTAGAGAAAAACCTATATTTTCTATTATATATATAGTGGTTTTCTCATTATTAGTAAATATATGGATATGATTTTGTGTGTTATGTGTATGCTCCATTTGATACAGACTAATATATACATGTGATTAGACATAGTAAATATTAATAATGAACCCACATGCACACACATATACTAGCAACATAGAGGTTAGTGGTGATATTAGAGAGGAAAATCTCACCTTACCACCATAGGTGACTTTACTAGAGGGCCACATGGGCCCTAGACATGAAATGTCCTAAAGGGGAACCCATTGATCAAGTGTTATAGGGGATAACCTTCAAGGTTCGAGAGATGAAAATCCCCATTCTCTAGAGAGGTAGTGATGATAAAAGGGATAAACCACTTATGTGTCAGTTTTCCATTCTTACAATGTTGCTTATCAAAAATAAGGACCATATCACCTACCTTAAATTGATGAGGGCACACCAATTTATCAAATTAGTGGCACTAATGGTAAAAGGGACAAACCACTTAAGTATGATTTTGCCCTTTTTATTGTGTTCCTTATCAAAAATAAGGACCATATCACCTACCTTAAATTGATGAGGGCACACCAATTTATCAAATTAGTTGCATTTATGGCATTGGTAAGCATTATTGTATTCAAGAGTGGCCAGGCATTGCTCATCTAATTACTTAAGATCAACATGGTAAGTGGTACATTCTTCCTCATCAAAAATAGAATAAAATGTCTTAACCTATAGTGAAGCTATTAAGACCTATAATGGAATAATAGCCTCAGACCTATACATGCGAGAGTATGGAATTTCCCCCATGACCATTTAAAAACTATTCTAATAGGCCTAAAGGGTAGGATAGAGTATGAGATACCAATCTCTCTTGGACTAGGCAACAATACAGAGAAACATCTTCTTCAAAGTTTTATTTGAAGACTCTACTTACCCATTTCCTTAGGGGAAATGGGTAGAGGATAAATGGAGCTTGAACCCAAAGTATTTAGTGATCTCACACATCTTAGGGATTTGGAATCCTAAGCCATTATTGTCCATAATTGTAATGGGAACCCTAAACCCATAAATAAGTTGGTTTAGAATGAACTTGGTGATGGTATTCCCACACATGCTACTAATAGGCATGGCCTCTACCTGCTTCGTAAAATAGTCAATGGTGGTGATGAACCAATGATGGTGATCAAAAGAGGTAGGTTTGAACTCATTTATGAAGTTGAAATCCCAAACCAATAAAGGCCAAGGGACTAAAATAGAGTGTAAGAGGTTAGGTAGGGTGTTGATAACATCCCATATGATTTGAAACATCTTACACTTCTTGTCATACTAGATTGTATCCTTAACAAGAGTGGGCTAGTAGTGGTCCATCCTGATAAGATGCTTAGTGGTGGCTTTCCCTCCTAGGTGGCCCCACAAATTCTCCTAAGAGACTCCTCAAACATGAGAGGAATGTCCTCAGGGGTAAGGCACTACATCAATATGACATCAAGACTGCTCTTAAAAAAACACCACTAATGATGACATAGTGAATGGTGATCATATGGATTCAATAGAATTCCTATGAAGATGAAATGATGGGATAAGATTGGTATTTAAGGTAACAAATAATGTATCTATACCAATCACACTCAAATATTTCAATACAGTTGATCAAGTAGACCATCTCATCAGGAAAGACATCATTAACCATCTTTGTGTTAGGGTTGGGTAGTGGGCATTAAGCAAGTTGGTAATTCATAACTAATCCCTTGGTGGACTTTTGGTTAATGATGTAAAGGTCAAAATATTTAAGTATCATGATCCACCTCATAGTCTTATCATTAAGATGTGTCTTACTGAGTAACTAACAAAGTAGATCATACTAGAATATCATGTTGGTAGTCTATCCCAACATGTAATGTCGAAGCTTATTTATAGTGAAGTTGAGGGAGAGGAACTAAAAACCAACCATAGAATAGTTGAGTTTGGGGATAACTAGTGTGTGATATATGTATTAAATAGCTCTCTCCATACTAGTATCATCCTTTTAGCACAACATGACCCTGATGGAAAGATCAAGTCAAATAGGCATATAAGATAAACTCACTCCCCTCAATGAGTACCATTAGGATGAAAGGATTATGAAACAAACTCTTTAATTACTCAAAATCCACTTACAATTTAGCAGACCACAAGAATAGATTATCCTTATGTAAGAGACGTGTCAGGGGTATGTATTTTTGAGCATACTACTCAAATAAGTGTCTAAAAAAGTTGAGTCTTCCTAGGAAGGAATGTAATTGGATGAGGTTATACAAGGGAGGCATCTCAAGGACCACCTTGATCTTGTCAAGATCTACTTAAATAACCCTCTATAAGATGAGGAAGACAAGAAACTTTCCAACTAAAATGCTAAAAAATCACTTATTAAGGTTGAGATTGATGTGATACTCTTGAAGATGCTCAAAGATGATTTTGAGGTCTCACACATACTCATCCCACTTATGGTATTTTCCAAGGAGATCATTGACATAACACTCAATGATCTTATAGATAAGGTCATAGAAAACACGGATCATGTCATGCTAATACATGGCCCCAACATTCTTTAGAATAAAAGGCATGATGGCATAGCATAAGGTATCCCATGGGGTAGTGAGCATCATCTTGTGTTGGTCTTCAGGTGTAATCCAAATTTGGTTGTACCCAGAAAAACTATCTATGAGGGACATGATCTCAAAACTAGTAGTAGAATTAACAATTTGGTATATGAAAGGAGTAAAAAATTTATCCTTTGGGTTGGCTGTATTGAGATCTTAAAAGTTGATGTAAATTTGAATAGCCCCATTCTTTTTAAGAATGGGAACAATGTTAGAAATCCAATGTGGGTATTCAATAGCTTGGATAAAGCCAACTTAGATTAGTTTATATATCTCTAATTTTACCAACTAGGAGATTTTAAGATCCATGGACTATTGCTTTTGGTGAGTTAGCTAGGTCTCATTATCCATAATGAGGTTATGGATGATTATGTCAATATTTATGCCCTTTATGTCAGCATATTCCCAAGTGAATACATCTAAAAGTTCATGTAATAAGGTAACTAAAACATCCCACTCCTTAGGATATCTTGATGATCTTAGGCCTTACTAAAGTGCCAAAGTTGTTATCTATGTATCTTTTAATGTCCATAGTGTTACCTTCCTTAAAAAATTTAGGTGCAGGAGGGAGATACTCATCTAAAATTTTAGTTCAATCACTATGAAATTCACTATAAGAAGGCCTAAGGTTGGTCCATCCAAGGGGATAATGATACTTATGATAGGATTTCATGAGCTTGGTGTACGCCTTTCTCTCCTTAAACCAATCATGTCATAATTTATGAAACAACACTCAAGATCAAACTCGGACACTCTAGTGGTCTCAGTGGGAGATGCATGGAGAGAGCCTATACTCCAATGGGAAAATCATGACATAAGGGGGACCTCAACATCTAGAGAAACATCTAGGAAGAGATCTCTGAAAAGATATGGACTAGCCAGGCATTATGGAATGGAAGAGGGAGTTAGTTGATCCATGCCAGAATTTGAAGGAAGGCATGTTGATCAGCATACATCTAGATTAAAATATTCATCCTTGAAGAAATGAGACTCAAAAATAGGGGGTGTATGAAAATATATAGACCCACATGAGGAGATAAAAAAAGCCTCACCTGAGGGCTTTGTCTTTTCATAGATAAATGCCCAGGGATCTGGGTCAGCCTCCAAAGTGTGAACCTTACCTTCATTAACAAACTGCACCATGTGAAACATGGTTGACATGATGGCCTACATGGCAGGGGTCTAAATATGACCAAGAATCATGTTGTATGAAATATAAAGGTCTAACACACATAAATTTATTCTAACTATCTTGGGACCAAACATGACCTAGATCTTCACATTCCCCATCAACATAACTATGTCATTATTAAAATGAACATAGTTATGGCAAGAATTAGAGAACTTATTTTGACTAATATTGAACTCATTGAATACATGCAGGGGCATGATATTTAATAAATATATTTCATTGATGATTCACCACTTAACATAACAATCATCAATATAAGTCTCGATATAGAGAGAGAAACAAGCCCTATAAGAACCAAAATGTTAAGCAAAGAGGCTAGATCGAAAGATAAGATGAAAAGATAACGGTGCTCATGTGAATTAGAGTTGAATAATAATTTGACATCATCATGTAGTACATCCTTATGAGAGAGACCAAGCTCATTGAATATGAGGCCCCTTTACTTAGGACAAAGGCAAAGAATATATTAAATAGAGATCTCAATTGAGAGGCCATGTAACTCTTGTATGATAGTGTAAGGACATTATCTTTATTAGGGATGGATGTTATGCTTAAAGTCAAATATAACCTTAGGATTTCTTACCCTTGTAGGATAGATAGGAGGGCCAACACAACTAGTCTTTCCAAAAAGGTTGATGAACTGAAAAAATCACATGTTGACAAAGCATTCATACCTAGTAGAGGCTATGTCGATAGTAGTAACAACCTTACTATTCGAGGCTATGTCGATAGTAGTAACAACCTGACTACTCCTTCACTTGCCTTTCCCTCTCAAGTTAGCTTGGGAAGAAGAGCTAAAAGAGGTGAAAGAGAAAAAATGGGAATGTAGGGCCTTGGCATTTGATTTATTCTTTTTAGTCTTCTTCTTCTGCTTATTGTGGTTAGAAAGAGGCTCTTTGAAAACATTCAACTTGCGATTAGGTTTTGCAAGCAGAGAACTTTGTGATGGAGGTAAGGATTTCCCACAAATCTTCTAGGTGGAATAATTATTGCCTATTGTCACTCAAAATTACACCCAATGAGGATATATGACAAGATTCTCCTCATTAAAGTGAGATAGTGGAACCACCTTAGGGTTGTGTGTATCCTTATTAGGAGGTGATCTCTAGATTAAGGGCTAGCTCCCCTTGATGAATCACTAAATCTCATATCTTAACACTAATAGTTGGGGGTGAAAAGGAATATAGATAAAATGAAAGTAAACCTAATTAATAGAGGTGATACACCAAATATTTTTCTCTACTCACACCTTTATCATGTGCTTTGAAGCAAGGATAAGTCGTACAGACACTTCATTCAATGTTAGTCTTCCCTCTTACATCAATGCTTCAACATGGGGTCCTAGAGGTAGTATAGGCTAGGAAGACTAAACAATAGGCATTATAAGACACTCTATTATATAGAATACTCACTTACACCTGAATTCTCATCAAACACTTCTTGTTGACCTTCAAGAAAGATCACAAACACTAGGTACTAATGGAATCAATATGTGGAGGTAAATGGAAACTACACTTACACAAGACTAATACCAATCATGTACACTTAATGAAATATTTTAATGAGGTAAAACACTTGTA
The DNA here is from genome assembly GCA_037957365.1 of Torreya grandis. Taxonomy (NCBI): domain Eukaryota; kingdom Viridiplantae; phylum Streptophyta; class Pinopsida; order Cupressales; family Taxaceae; genus Torreya; species Torreya grandis. The sequence goes on from JARHVA010007845.1 coordinate 60,661, forward strand.
TTTATTGATATAAGGAAAAACAATTCTAGGGATTCACCATACCAAGTGGATATATTCTTTACAATAGCCAAGAAGGCTTAATTTATAGAAGAAATGGGAAAAGATAGAGAAGGGGAGTTCAAGAGTCACTTAGACATGTGTCAAAAATGTGAATATCAGTTACCATAGCATGTGATATAGGGATGGGGTGATAAATACATAAAAATGAGATAAAATTGTCATTTGAAATCATTTAGGACCTGCAAAATGGTTAAGAAACTCCTCTCTATATGCAAAAAATTACCCCTTGTGATTGGCATTCCAAAAATACCCTATAACTACAACTGACCAACTATAACAATTGTTATAAATAAGAGGGGTTACTTTTAGGTCTAGACATGCGTTAGTGAGGTACTAAACCACTCATGATCATCTAGCCATGCATAATCATCCTTGGTAGTCTAAAAATAGCCCTTTTCCCTTTACCTCTTACACTTGGAAAATAAAATCTATTCAAACCTATAATATGATCCATAAAATGATATGAATGACATGTGTCTTAAGTTTACATGGCATTATTTACAATAAAAAATCCTTAAAATGCTTTCCAAATGAAGATTCACAATTTTTTTAAGTCTTCCCTAGCATGCTCACTGGACTGGCTGAAAAAAGAGAGCTAGTAGGCACACTTAGGTGCTTGAAAACTTGATCCAATAACCATTATTAATTATAAAAATTCCTAATTTTCCCTCCAAAAGTGATTTGGTCTTCTAAAAACTCACCATGCCTACACAACATAATAAATGGTCAAAATAAGCCCTATTTTTCCCTATTCCATAAAATTCCATACACCTAAGTAAAATGTGAAGAATATATGGAGATTAATTTTCATCATCCAAGTTTTTTCATGGTATTTTCATAGAATTTGGATTCTCAAATTGTAATATCTTCCTAATCAGGTCTATGAGGAGGGTTTGTAAGGGTTTGGAGTGGTTTTTAGTCTTAACATTTGTTCATAAGGAAAAAACATGGAAACCTCTCAAAATTTCACTTTTTTCTTCTCAATAACCCTTTCCACCATCCCCAAAAATATCCAGGTTCCATGTAAAGGTATAAATTTCCAAGCACTTGAAAGTGACCATTTAAGTCAGTTTGCATAATTAATAGGGTTTGAGAACATTCTAATCCAAATGATGGCTTCCTGGTGGATTTAATACAAAAAAAGGTTGGAAAACCTATAAATATTCCTTATAAATAATTTTATATCATTATAATGGCTCCCTTGAAGATAAAAATGAATTTACCCCTACTTTGGAAACATGTTTATACCTTACCAACTAGGTTTGCTTGTACCTTGGACTCAAAATGGATCTCAAATGGATTAGTTGGAATAAAAATGGTTTAAAAACTTAATTATAACCTCCATTAAGGTGACCCAACTCATTATAATGTTTTCCTAAGGCCCAAACTGAAAGTGACCTCTTATTTGGAATTTGGCCTATTCCTTGTCTACTAGGTATGAATGTAAACCTCCTTGTGTAGGGTACCATTTTTAGTTATATAATATATAAGAATATTTATAATGTTAAATTTTATATTTAATATCTATTAAAACCTCCATTGGATCTCAATTTACCTTTGGTCCATGATTTGACACATTTCTTCTTCAAATTGTCTCCCTAGGCATGGAATAACTGCCCCTACTCTGAGATAAAATAAGGGTATTTTACCCTTCTTATTATTCAAAAACAATAATTTTATGTGATTACCCAAATAAAAAAAAAAAAATTTACCAAAAATAATCCTTTAAATCCATGTTTTAGACCTCCATCTAACACTGTTTCCAAGGTAGAGTTTGGAGTGCAGGACTGTGTGCAGGGGTGTTATGACGACAATGTTTCTTGCATGTTCTAACTTCCTTACTTGGTGAGAATGAACCTTTAGGGTTTCCATATTGTTAAAAAATCATGGTTTTAATTAATTTAAACCATTAATTACCCTATCTCACTGTAACCCTTCCATCATACAACTTAAACCTACAAGGTGAGCTCTCCTTTAGGTGTCTGACTATGTTTCTCATTTAGAGACCCCTATTGTAGGTTCATTTGGAATGGATTAGTATTTTAACCACAATATAAAAATATAATTTATTTTTTTAAATCTCATAAAATTTATTCTCCATTATTTTCCAATACTAGGCTTAACCTCCTACACCAATGCAACTTTCATTCCCAAGATTAGGCTCTACTCATTAAGGACTAAGACTTCCTATAGGTCTAGGTACAAGATTTATTTGATGTTTTTTGAACTCATATTCATGTTTAATAGGTTATATAATCCATATTTTATTTTATTATAATTTATAATCCTTAAAACTAGCATTAATTTATGCTTAGGTTCTCAAGGAGGACATCCCCTATCTTGATTGTGTTTTATGCGTTTATCATGATTGTAGGTGTATTTTATGATGTTTGAACTCATTTGAAGATGATATAACTTATAATGAGTTTATTGGGGTTACCAAACATTATATTATCCTTATAAAATAGATAATAAAAATCAAAACTTAACCTTTAGCTCATTTTTTGAAACTCTGCCTGTAGGTGCCCTCTCCTAGGCTTGTGTACAGATAGAGGGGAGTATGTGGGGGATTATCACATCAAGAGTCACATTACTTTGACATTATTAGATCCTAAGTGTAAATTGAAACATTTTATAACACTCATATATTTATAAATTCCTAATATTCAATTTTGATGGAAAAGGCCAATTATTGATCTCAATCTTGTAGAGGTCTCTAAGTGTATTCAGTGTTTTTCATGGCATATTTGGAGTCTTCAAACATCTTCTTCCACTAATCCATCCTCAAATTTTTTCAAGCCATTTTTTTAATGGTATATAAAACATTATCATTCCATTTATACACCTTAGGGATCATATAAACATGTTTCATGATATCTCAAAAAGCCTCCTAGGCCACTATTTGGCCATTTTAGGGACTAGGACATTAAACTTAGTCTTCACTTCTAAGTAGGTTGTCATGACTTATTTTCCATTATATCAATTTACAAAAGTTTTCCATGGAATTTTCAATATTCAATGGTTATATATATGTTCATCACATGTTTTGGCACTCCTTAGAGCATCTTAGCTCCCTATTTGAGCCCTCCTGTAGGTGTGTATACAACTGTAATAGGTAGTGAAGGGAAAGATGGACAAGGTGCATAGTTTAGGCCTCAAGGTTTTTTAATAATTTATAAAATTAAATTTCACTTCAAAACAAATGATATAGATTCAATTCGCACCTGTAGGTACATCTTTTAATCAAAAGGCAAAAAATATGGTTTAGAGCAAGAAAAAGCTTAGAAATACTTTATTAAGAATTTTATCATATCAAAACCAAGATAAAAATGGATAAAATATATAAAATCCTTGATATACACATGAAAACACTTCACTTATCAAAAAAATTCCAAAGTTTATGAAACTAGCTCAAAAGTAGACCCCCTTATGGCTAAACATGCATAAAAAGTTACCTAGAGTGTTAGTGATGGTTCATTAAAGAGGAGAAAAAAATATGAAAGATTTTTTATTGAAATTAGTTACATTTATATTAAAATCCACCCCTATAATCACTCTTCCCAACTCCACCTATACCATCTGTACCAAGTGCTTAAAGTTGATCTTTCTTTGCTTACCAAGGGAAAATGAAGAAGAATGAGTTACATATGGAATTTATGATGATATTTTTTCAAAAAAATATTAATATTTGTGATGGGAGGTGAATATAAACTCCACCCATGTCTTTAATTTATGGTGAAATCAATAATTCCATACAAGTGCCCAAAATCCCCAAAAATCGAGGAGAAACTACCATCTACTAAACATAAATATTTCTTGGCTAACATCAAACTGCTCTTGACATTACCCTAACCTCTACATTTAAAATCACCTTAGTGATTAATTTTACCTCTTGAAGTTCCATATAAGTCAATTAATAGGCTAAAAAGTGGCTAAAAGACCCTTTTTTGCACATGAGACATAATAAATGACCAATTAATGACTTGTAAACACATTGAAACATGATAAATTCCATATTAGGACAAATTGGACATAAAATTATCCTTTGACCAAGTTTGACCATGATTAAATAGGACATTTCAAGGAATATGAGCTTCAAAAAAGACTAGGGGAAGGCTAAGTGAGATAATAGACTAACATGACACCCTATAAGACACATGGGAACCTTATTAAAAAGTTCAAAATGATAGGGGTTGACCCCATTTGACTAGAATTCAATTTTTTTCAACATTACCATCATGGCCCCTCATCCAATGGAAATTTCAAAACTTGGTAGGGTCATAAGGAAACACCATTCATTGCTTTGATATGCCTAATTCAGATTCCTTCTTTCTAGCTGGCTAGTCACTCAAGGCATTCACTTTTGGCTATTCTTCTTTCCCTTCTTCTCAGGAGGAGAATCAGTGACACCATCTCCATTAAAATTATGGTTATGATCTATTGAATAGGATGACTTTTGAGAAGGGATAGGACATATTATTATACACACCTCAAGCACTTTAATCTTTAGACACTCATTAACAACTTCATTTTAAGAGGTACGTTCATGCTTGAGGACCTCAAGGTGAACCTCTTGCCTTAATGCTCATTTGAACATATCATAATGATGGTCATCCAATAACCTAGTTCTACATATATGAATAACTAAGTACCATCTATGCATAAAATCAAAGTTTGACTCACCCTTGACTTACACCATGGAGGTGAGTGACTAGATGCCAAGGTTAAAGGGTCTAGAAATATCAAAATATTGGAGGAACTCATCGAGAAGGAACTAAAAACTAGAGAGATAATTTTGTGGTAGATTATAAAACTAGACAAGAGCTTCACCTTATTGAGAATGAGTGAAGAGATTCAACATCATGCCTTCATCTTATTCCCAATCCATACACACCATCATGAATGCCATAATATGCTCTATGAGAATACAGTCATTCATCCTATTAAACTTAGGTAGTTTAGGGATAGGATTAGGAAGGGGAATAGCATGCACCCATGGGATTAGAGGATTCTGATGGAGATCCTCATAAGCACTATTAATAGTAGGCCAGTGATAAAATTTGAGATGGGGCTCATGATGGTGATGGTATTTCCTATGTCTATAGGTATCACCATAACCATGACTATGGGGAGGATGATTCTGAGGTGGATCTTGAAATGGATGATGCTCATGATGGAAATCATCACTACCATGGGGTGGGGAATGGCCATGGGAAGTGTGATGGTACCCACACATATGATGGGAAGATGTGGCATTCTCAGGGAAATGATTATGATGACCAAGATATCCATGATGCTAGTCATGTGCCATTAGATGAGGGTTAAATGATGGATACTAATGCTCCCAATACACATCCCATAGATCTTTAGTCTATAAGTGGTGATCAAAATCAACATGTTCATCAAAAAATTTAAAATAAGGACAAGTAGGATGGGAAAAAATCCTAAGATGGAGATACCTTACTGAGTTAAAATAATATGACCCACAACATGGATATAAGGATGTTATTTCTCTAGAGTCTTTATCTAGGAAAGAGGCAGGGAGTTCATACAAGAACTAGTCAAGTTACTCAATACTAACTGGGTGTAGGATCTATTTCTAGAGGAAGCATGTTGCTAATTCCTCAACTAGAGACGTCTACAACAATCATCCATGATTACATGTAAATTTTAAAGTCTTATCTATGTAAGGAGATATTCATCACCTCAAATGTGTAAATGAGGCATGAAATGAGGTTGAGATGAAATATCCTTAGATGAATAAAGCTTAGACTAGTGAAAAAGAGACCAAATCTGTTAGTTATAGTCTTTCCAATCTTATTCCCTTTCAAATGTGAGAGGGTGTAGACTACCATGATGGATTAAGGGAAGTTGTTGGGTCCTATGGTGTCTATGGTGTTCCATTGCAAACATGACTTGTTTATTAGTGAGCTCAAGGATGAGACCCTAAATCCATCAAGATTGACATTCTAAGGGTGGGAGATCAGCCATGGCTGAAACTAAGCACAAACAACATAAAAGACAAGAAAAAAGGCAAACTGATGGAGAACTAATAGGGAGAAAGACATAAAACCAAATTATGATAAAACAACTAAGGTGAGAGCCAAAACACAACTAAAAATAAAGCATAATAGGTAACAAAGGAGAGTTGGCTAAGAGAGCCTAAATGGGATAAAACTAATGTGAAACTATATGTGAGTTCCCACCAGGATTGCTAGAATGTAGCTCTAATAATATGAATGGAGCCACCAGTGTTTGTTAAGGTGATAAATCAAACCACTAAGAGGCTAGAAGGCTTAAGGTATTTATAGGATACATGAGATCTATAGTGGCCATCTAGTTTGTTAGATTACACCAAGCTATAAATAGACTTATAAACTAGGTTGGGGATAACATGAAAAATCACATAAACTATGCTAGTAATTCTAGTGGGTCCAACCATAATAAAGTAAATAGATAATACTAGGCTATTGATTGCATAAACAAATTAAAAACAATAATACTGAATGGAGAGAAATACCAACTGAAATATAAATCTAGAAGCTAAGGCACTTTATGGCCAAATTAAATACATTTTAAGTAATAAATATGTTTTCAAGCAAGGGTTCAAAAAGCATTCCTATTCTAGATTTGATTTATCTTTCCAAATAAACACTACTATTATTCTAACAATGTAATTTTCTAATTTAGCATGAGAGAGAATGTTTAAGCAATTTTTCTAGTTTGTCTTGAGCATGTATATCTCTACTATGTAATGAGGAATTTTTACAAAGAGAGAAATGATATGCAATAAATGAATATTTCATGCAATTAAATTACTCTTTAAACATATACAAATGCAAAAATTTTTAGAAACTACTCTAAGCAATGAACAAAATATCTATTTCACTAAAACAATTCAAACCATAGCAAATAGACTACATAAAACAATGGAGATTCAATTTACATAGAAAAGTTCCCTCAGATCAAGCTTGAAGAAGATGTGCATATGTTTTACCAACTAGGAATCCAAGATATGAGGTAATGTAGGAGTAAGACCAAGCTATGTGCAAGCTGAAGTCCAAACCAAAAGCCAAGATCAAAAGAGGAGGTGAAGTGAGAACTTGCAATGGTGTAAGAGCTCCAACCAAGTGCACAAATCAAGTGCAATTCCTAAATTAGAATCTAGAATAAAGCCACAAGGAATTAAGAATAATTGAGAGTATAAATGGAGACTCCAAGCAAATGTGTAGCAACATATGGGACCTTTTGTCACCAATCAAGTTCAAGAGTGCCAAGAATGAATCAACAGAGATTCAAGAAGGCATGAAAGTCAAGAGAGGGAATAAGAATCAAGAGAGAGTGTGGAGAGAGAAGGTAAGAGGCTCAAATGAATTAGAATGAGGCATATATCCCAACCCTAATCTACTAAAAGACCTAAAACTAGTCATTTTTACCATTTAGGTTCATTTTGGCACTTTTGGGCACATTCTACCTAGGCCATGGATTTCCTTCACACAGTTTATGTTTTGGGTCAAATAAGGGCCTAGGCTGGTCAATACGCTCCCAAAAGGCCCCAAGAAGTCTCTAGAAGGCCTATCTTGTGTTTAAAAAGGACAATATGGACTAAGGATGTATGGAGGGTAAGAATATGATGTAAGAGAGGCCCAATCAAGTGGTAGATGTCTCAAATTAGGATTACTAGGGTCATTAGTATGTATGTGAGCTGATGTGTAATCATAGGGAGGATTAAGGTCATAATAAGTATGATTATAGGTTGTATACCTCATGTTCTTAGAATTTATTTTGCATTTCAAGCCCTCAAGGTAATGAACAATTGTTAAGAGGTCAAACATGTATAAACCTACCTAAACTAGTTGAAATAACCTAATGGAGGAAATATTGGGAATTTTTTACTCAAATTCATTGAAATTATATTGAAGACACCTAAACCATATGATTCACTCTAAGGTCTTATTCATGGTATTAGGTTGTACAAATAGTTGTATGGACCCCCTAAAAACCATGTTTTTATAGAATTTAGTGATGAAAATAGGGTAAAAAACTTGATGATGAGTTTAATATTATATAATATGGTATTTAAAATCATATTTAACCTTTTAATATCACCAACCACTCATAATTTTTCTTGAAAATACTCCTACAATTTTGCACCAAATAGGCAGTCTAAAAAAGCTAGTAAGAGGTAACTTAATCACCTAGATGAGCAAAGTTACAGGTGTATAATATTTTTAAAACACATATCATGATGTAACATGTTAATTTAGGTATAATCCATGGTCATTTACCTATTATAAATATTATATTCAGGTTTCATGGCCACTTAAGCAATAAACACTAAGTGACTAGGCCGAATTGCCTAGTAGGACTACTTGATTAAGAGAATATGTTGGTTGGCATGAAGGTTTGTTAAGTGATTAATTTTATCATAATGACACCCTTATAACTAATAAATAAATGTTAGCATACACACTTCATGTTCATAATGGATAATGGGGTAGTTTTCTAAGCTTAGTCAACATGCACAAAGGGAAGATGGGTTGCTTAGACTCATGAATGCTAGTTGGAGCACAATACACCTTTGTAACTATCATGAGGAGAGGGTGATTGAAAAAATTATCATGGAAATACTTTTAATGGGTAAAATATGTTTGAATTATCCTCTTCCACTCCATATCCATGTCATACTCATTAAAGGACATCCACTAGCCAAAGTAATGCATGGGAAAGTTGAAGGAGATGTAATTGATCTTCAGGTAGATTATATCTATTTATTGGAGTTAATGAGGGTCATCATGACCTATACTCTACATTTACATGTCAATTTATCTTCTCTCACCTTCTCATGGTTATATATGTTGAGGATCTAGGTCTATTATTCTCATCCCTCAACTAGGTCTGAGGAAACTCTGCCTAAGTTTATATCTTACAAACCTCTTTAACTAATATATGAACTATTTCAGATTATCTATGTTAGTCTCTAGTGTGTTATAATATTTTTTTATTTTAATAAGTGGTATTTTCTTTCCCTTTTCAGGTCTTGGCCTCACATAGATGCTAGTAGATGTTCTATCTAGGTCACATAATGTGTAAAAATGTTGGTGACTGAGCTTAAAGTGAAAGTTTTATTGGTGTCTTCGATCTGACCTTTCCTTCATGACCCTAATATTTTGATCATCTATCATATCCTCTAATTTAAATATTTATGCTTAGAATCTCTTAGATATAGTAGTTTAGTTTCTTGCCCTATTTATTACTCTTGTTTAAGGTAAAATAGAGTGGATTAGTCTTATTAGTGTATCAAATCTAGTAGTATATGTTTTAATTTCATTAATTTATCTCTTAATTTTCACCACCAACAAGTTATTAGGTTTAGGATTTAATCCATGATTGATACACCAATGGAGCTAGCCCCATAAACTAGAGGTTTATCCCATCTATAGGTCACCCACAACCTTGGGCTAATCCCATGTTACTCTTGATATTTTTTCCTAAAAATATCATTACATCTAACACCCTAGAAGAGACTCCCTTTATTTTTTAGGAAAAAACTCTAAAACCTCCAAAAGACCCATCTTTCCCTTTATGCTTTGTAGAATCTAGAACTCTGTATGAAATCTAAACTTGTGCAAATTGCTTCATGGGTTTTATATCCCATAAAACACCCAACACCTAAACCAATAGAATCCATAACTCACCATGCACTTTACATGTTTTCACAATGTGAAAAATGGATGGTGGGCTCTAGATCCCACAAAATACCAATTTTAAAAAACTATAGAATCTAGAACTCACCATGTACTTTACATATTTTCATAATTTGTAAACTTTATGGTGGGCTCTAGATCCCACCATGCACCTAAGCTTGTGGAATATAGAACTTGACATGCACTTTGCACATTTTCATAATGTTCAAAATGCATGATAGGCTTTAGATCATACCAAAGAGATAAACCTCCCTTTTGTAGGATGTGAAACTCTCAGACCACTTTGCACATTTGAAAACATGCAAAGTGCACATCAAATCCCACCTTCTACAAAATTATTTAGCCGACTATATTTCATGGAATGTGGAGCCCAAAGTACACCTTGCATAGTTTTTAGTGTGAAAATTGTTACTAGAGTTCTACCTCCTACCAAATCATCCATTCATTCCCCATGAAGAGTGGACCTACTCCAAGTAGGTCTAAATTCTACCACTAACCATCATTGAATCACATTAATTACACATTTTCAATATAAAACTAAGTATATTAGCGATTTCATTATCATTTGGTAATTTTCTAATTGTGATCTTAGATTTTTAGCTACCTATGCCACATAATATGACTTTTAGCCATGTGAAAATGAATACCTAGCCACGTCTGTAACTTTCAAGCCACATCATATATGGTATTTCCCTTGAGTTTCCACCATAAATTCTTATAATTTGAAATGTTTTTTGAAATTGTTTTCTAATTTATAAAAAAGTTTTAGTATCTTTTAGAGAGTCATCATTTTTTTGTTCATGGTATTTCTCTAAGGTTACCTAATTTTTTAGAATTTGTACTTCATTTCTTTATTTAGACATTTTATCAGTTAATTGTAGTCTAGGGTTAAGGTAGGGAAGTCTCGGGTTTCATGATAAAAGGTCTCACTTCAAGTATTTTCCCCTAAAGTGATTATTACTAAAAGCCCTTCATTTTTCCTCCAAGATTTCACAATCTAAATCTATTTTTTATCAATTTAGTAGAACATTCCCAAGAATATACTTCTGATTTAAACTATAGAATATTACCTTCAAAATATTACCCTAGTGTCCCTACAGACACTAGACCTACCTCAATCACCTTCAATCCCCACATACTTCTAGTACTCCATGGAAAGTGGACTTGACCTTAGGACCTTCCACTTCCATTGGAGATATAACAAACCTCAATCACCATAAGAAGTGGATGTGCTTCCAATACCTCCAAGATTTTATAGAACTTTCACCTATCAAAGACACCTCCAAGTTCTACCAAAAAGTATAAGTGTTCCATACACCAAATTATTCCAAATTTCATTGTTGGTTTCTAAAAATCATGTCCATAGTCTTCATACCTCCTAAGGAGATGAAGTTCAAATCCAAGGGCCTTGGAGTGACTTCTAGTTTGGAGTCCAATATCATAAATATTAAAGATATTGATTTAGGTCATATTGACCTAGGAGATTTTTGGGCTAGAATCGGTGCAGAATTCAAGAATGAATAGATATAGAGTATTTATGACTCTAGTATTTCACAAGATGTATCCTTCCCTCTATCCATTAAAAGCCCTGAGTTAGTCTTAACAATGGCCTAAAACTATGATCCTGATAGGAGGCAAGTATATAGTGAGAAAGGGGAAAATATTTTGGATCTTGACCTTAACTTCATTAATAAAGTGTTTTCCATCCAAAAATTTTAGAGTTATTTGGATATAACTCCACTAACATATGCATAGTTTTATGAGGGAAAAAGGGATGGATTTTAGAAGATAATCAATAATAAATGGCTCAAGACTCCCAAACATTCCTCCACCTGATTGCCTGAGACCATGTATAGGCCTGATTTCATAAATGAGGTAGGGGATATTATAATGTTATTTCATAGGTTTATTGGCAATCCTAATGTCAAGTTCTATTAATAATGGATGTACCAATATATATAGACCATCTGAGAAACTAAACAATATATACATGGGCCCAATTGATAAGTGACTCCCTCTACAAGCAACTAACAGAGGTACAAACAACAAATAATTTCTACATGACATCATATATTGTTTATATCTTATCCAAAGGAATATTCTTCCTAAGCCTTAATATAGTTCTTGAAGATATAATCAGAGTTTACAACTACTACCCTAATCTCACACTACAAGCTAGTAGACAATAGTTCAAAAGAGTCAATAATGCCTTCATCTACAACATCACTATCATGTTCAATTGAGAGCATGGGAAGAAAATATTTTCAAGAAAAATGAAGGATAAAATCAGTAAATGGGGGTCATTATCCATATAATTCCATACCTAATTTTACATCATGGTATCTAGAATTAGTGGCTATCCCTACACACTTCCCCAATATGTGAGCAATAAATGGGAATTGTTAGAGTTATTTAGGAAACTTGTGGAGATGCACAAAGTCTTATTAGATAGGCATAAGGTAGGGATACATTTCCCAATTTCCATTGGCTACTACACATGATAATCCCTCATGAAAGCCATAGGTACAAAAGCCAAAATGTGCCAAATGACACTAAGGACTTTAGAGTCTAGACCATATTTTGATCGACATGGTAAAATCACCCATGCACTAGAATTGGAAATATATGAACAGATGCTTTATTATGAATATTTTTGGGAATATTTTGAGATTGAAGAGATGGTATAGATGAGGGAATATTCAAGGATGTCCTTATAATAGATAAAATATTATGATATGGCACTAGTCCCTGATAGTTTGGTAGATGAAGACTCTAGAGTTGACCTAATCTACATTACATAGATAATTAATAAACCCTTAACCATTATTGTGGTTAGTTCCTAAATATTTCACTCTATTTGATATAATATCCCCTATAATCAATAGAACAATTAATTGGTTGAGTGAAGGAGTGCAAGTCATAAGGGAGACAATAGGGGTTAAAGAGAAGCTTTCAAAGTTCAAAGTAGAATATATCACTCCATCAGAGGAGGGCCCTGATGAATCATCAAAGGAACCTAATAAGAATAATAATAAAATAAATACTAAATCAAAGAAAGGAGAATAAAATAGACAAGGAGAAGCTATGAAGGAACCAATTGATCTTTCACCTAAAGACATAGTAGCAATAACATAGGGTTTTGTACCTTCATATCCCATATGATTGACCCCTATTAATACTTCTCCCCTTTATCTTACTCATATTAATAAAGAAGTGTCAACTCATCTACTTGTCTCTACTCCACCTACCATTTCATCCATAATGCCTAAATTAATAAGCCAAGTGTAATCAACACCAATTAGTTAAGTGGACAATCAGGGTCCCCCTATAGTGGAATCTCAAGTTTCCACTCCACCTTCCCAGTCTTCCATTTCACCTTACCCATTTTATCCACTCCTATTATCCCTTCCATTTATAACTCCCTCTATCACATTCCCATTAAATCCCAACACTATCCAATATTACATTACCATAAAATTAGTAACCTTGACTATGGTTCCACAAGTTACCCCAAATCCTAGGATAAGTATTGTTTCCTCTTCATCTCAACCCACCATTTTCAAGTCACAAACCCTAATTGGTCCCACTAATTTGATTGAAACATTTAGTATTTTGGCTTCCACCAGTTCCTAAATTCATAACCCCTACATTTTTTCCACCCTCCACTCTTGCCACTTCCTCTATTTCAACTATACCATCAATCGATATTGGAACAACCCAACTATTTGGTGAAAACACTGATTTACAACCCATTGATGAAAGTGGATCCCCACAAGCACCTCCTAATAAACTAATGACATTATATTCCTAGGAGTCCCCAATGATTATAGTGTCTACTAATAAAATAACATTAGTTATTAATTCTTTGGTAACCATGTGAACATAACAAGTGTCTACCCCTAGTTGGTTATCCTAATCAATGACTAAGAAAGAGGAAATAGATGATTGACCCTAGTACATTGGATTTTGGCATGTTTAAGGTCAAGAAGAAATCAAAACCTATTCCCCAAACCCTCTCAAGGATAGTCAATGATGATGAGGGGGAGAGATATATTGAAATTATATTCCCCCATCTAGACAAATAAAAATAATATCTTATGGTGGGTGATTATTAGGTTTATCAAATACACCTTAGATGATAGACTAGATAAGGTCTTAAGTATAATGTGCAAATTGGTACCAAATCTCTCTTCTAGATAATTGATCATGATAAAGTCACCGAGGATGAGATGAAGTAAAAAGTAGATCAATTGATAGAAGCACTAAACTAATTCATAAATCCCAGTGAAACATCATAAAAACCATAGGTAGTTTAGCCAATTAGTCTGAATCAAGATATAATTGATTATGTATGATATATTTCTCACATGGGAAGGGATATGAAGGAATGGTCTAAGGAATTGATCACTAATGGAAATAGGGTTCTTAAAACAATGATGGAACATTATAAAATTTTCATGGAGTGGAAAGAAATTTTGAAGGAGTAGATTAATAGTTATAAAGGGTAAATTTAAACCTTAAACTTGTATTATCCCAAATTGACAACCATAAAATCAATTGATATGAATACCCTTATTGCTGATAATATATTGAAGAGTGATGTTGACAATGAGGAAATGCATAGGGTTGCTAATTTTTAGATAAGAATAATAATAGAGTCTATTAAGCAAGCCAAGGAGGCTCACGATAAGGTAGTTGATGTATTATATGAGATTGAAGGCATGTTGAATTTAATGTCATGCCAACCAATGGATGATGCCAATAATCTCCTTTAGATAGAGTAGGTCTAGAATAATTTCAAAGCAATAATTGAGAAAAAATATTTGAAGGACATAATCTTTGTCCTAATTTTTATCCATAGGTTCATCAGGTATGAAAAAGCAATTGATAAGATGAGAATAGAGATGCAAGGAATCAAGACTTTTAGAAGAGAATTATTTAACGTTCAAGTAGATTGTGCATCCTTGAATATCTAATCTTATGATCTAGATACATAATGCATACAATAAATATTCAAGGAATTTTATGCATCTATTAAAAATATTCAAGATAAGAATGACAAGAAAGATGAGGATGTTCTGGACATTAATTGAAATTTTATCTATGTTTAAAATTATCTTTGAAATTTGATTTCAAAAAATTTATAATTTTTAATATCATTGTAAAAGTATAGCTATATTTTTTATAACTCTTTTTGAGAAAGAGAAAAACATATTTTACACTTTATATTTTTTGATTATGTGAAAGTTGTAAAAAGCACAAGTTGAAATTGCACTTTCCATTTTGATAAATATGAATTATTAAAAAGGGTAAAAAATCATGAAGTGAAAACTGCATGGTTTATTTTGGCAAAAGTGAGAGAGACTTAAAATTTGTAAAAGTCTCACTTATGTTAGGTTTTTTGCTTGCAAAAGTAACTTAAATTATTTTCAAATTTATCTTTATTTTGGATAGACCAGTTCTATTTTGGGCACCTCTTTTTGCATGAGGAAGTACTTCTAGCCACTACTAGATGAAGAAGCCTTGCATGGAGATTAAAAAATTATAGCCACACCATGCTACACCAAGAATGACACCAAACTTATGCATGCCATTTTATAGCCATTCCACAAGTTTAGAAATGCCAAAAATAAAATAACTCACCACTTTTATATGTGTTTCAGATTTTCATGATCTCCTTCAACTAGGAATTCAAGTTTTTTCAACTACATTTCATCTTGGAGATATTTTGTATAAAAATGGGTAGAACCCATGACCGTATCTATCTTTTTGTTTTTAGTTATATTTTATACATTTTTAATGTATTTACTACAAGTTGTAACCTTTAGAGAGAAATAAAGTTGAAGATTTGCCTTTCTTGTCTTGAGAGATCTCTACATGTGTGTGATTTGTTTAATTATCTATGGAATATTTGTCTCTTTGTTTTAGTTTCAATAAATTCATGTGTGGTATTTTACCCTCTTAAAAATATTTTTTGGAATAAAGATATTTTTGCCTTGCATGGAGATTAAAAAATTATAGCCACACCATGCTACACCAAGAATGACACCAAACTTATGCATGCCATTTTATAGCCATTCCACAAGTTTAGAAATGCCAAAAATAAAATAACTCACCACTTTTATATGTGTTTCAGATTTTCATGATCTCCTTCAACTAGGAATTCAAGTTTTTACAACTACATTTCATCTTGGAGATATTTTTTATAAAAATGGGTAGAACCCATGACCGTATCTATCTTTTTGTTTTTAGTTATATTTTATACATTTTGAATGTATTTACTACAAGTTGTAACCTTTAGAGAGAAATAAAGTTGAAGATTTGCCTTTCTTGTCTTGAGAGATCTCTACATGTGTGTGAGTTGTTTAATTATCTATGGAATCTTTGTCTCTTTGTTTTAGTTTCAATAAATTCATGTGTGGTATTTTACCCTCTTAAAAATATTTTTTGGAATAAAGATATTTTTCCCTTTTATGAGAAATAACTAAAATATTACCTCTGATTTTTATTTGTGTGAGTCTATGTTGAAACAACTTCAATATATGTTTTACTCTATTTTGTTTATCAAGCAAGCATTAAAATCCACTATAAAATATTTGGTGCAATCACCATATTTTTAGTTTTCTATAAGTTTCAATTCTTCAACCCTTTCCCTAGTCAAAACCTAGTTTAGGATTCAAAATCACTAAAGAGCGAGATATCCACAAAACTGGTATTTTATCACTTTGCATTAGATTTAGTGAAAGGTAGTTATCCTTCTCTAGAGACTAACCTTAAATTTCCAAGGTAACATAGCTTTGGAAGTTGTTCTATTGTATCATTATGCAATTGCACAACAAGCTACAAGATCAAGACATGTACAATCCTATGTGATAATAGTTTTTGGCACCCCAAGTGGGACATGAAAATTACATAGATATTGGTACTATTCTTAATAAACATTATATGAATTTCATGAAAATATCAAAGCACATGGAAAATCCACTAGATTATGGACTCACATATTCAAGGTGACATATACCAAACAAACAAATAAGATCATCTACTAAATGTAAAAGGGTTGATTTTTTATAATTATCATTTCCATCTAAAAATAGATCAAAATAAGTCACACCTCAGCCTAAGGTATATCCTAAATTTATTTTACCATCCCCAATGGTAAATCCTATTAGATTTATACCTCTTTTAATGGGTATAAATTTTAATTTCATAGCCTTCAATATAGGTATCCCACTCTGGTTGGCCCAACACAATGATATACTAGTCTTGGCCTTAAAAATTCTACCATATTTTACTGGTGAAACCTCAACCACTGCTTTAAAGCACATAAACGATATTTATAACCTCTATTCAATCCATAATATGGTCCAAGAGAATGTTAAAATCATACTTCTAGTCTCCTCTTACAAGGGCAAAGGTTTATAATGGTACAGATGCCTTACTCCCAGTTCAGTCTAAGTTTGGTATGAGTTAGGCACTACATTGTGTACCCATTTTGAAGACAACAGTGACCACCTTTCTCTAGTTGAACAATTAACTACTATTCAATAGGTTATTCATGAGCAAATGATTGATTTTAATTACCATTTCTAGAAGACCTAGAATAAAATCCTAGTTTTGGTTAAACCCACTACAAATAATGCTTTCTTGTATTTACCTAAAAGCCCTCAATAGTGATATTGTTGTGATGATTTAGTCAATGGGAGCCACTACACTTCCTACATCTTATGATATTGTAATAAGGGAAGAAAATTGTTTAATCCAAGGTAGGAAAATTTCACCAAGGCCACTTATGCCTCTATTTCTAGAAATAGCCCCTATTCCCCTACCTGTACTTACTCCAATCCTTACTATGTTCAAGGCACTTGATTTGAATCCTACACCTATGAATGATCTATATGAGGTAAAGTCATTACTTAGGAGTTTTGAAAATGAGTTAGTGGAAATGAAAAGGCATCAATCATAAAACTACAAACCTTTTCAACCATCTAACCATGCATACCAAGGGAATAGGTAACCATACTAGGGAGATAGGTATCCATATCAAGGAAATAACTAGCAACAAGGATATAATTTATAACCAATACCTCCAAACATTTATGCTTTACCAATATCAAGAGCTTCTAAATACATTGTCCCTATTCAAAATAATTTTACTCAAGAGTACGAGTGGTTTTATCCTTACAATTAGCCCCATAATTAGAACACTTTACCCAATGGTATGATCAATTAAGACTTGATGGTGCAATGCATATAAAACATGCAAAGACAATAATAAGAATCTACTTCACAATAAGTAGACACACAAGAAACTTCTCAAAGTGAAGTAACTCTTCTAAACTTGTAGGTGGATGACTTCAGTGGTGTTAGTTCCTAAAATTACACTTGAGAAATTGGGCCCTTGTCTGTATCAAAGTTTATCTCCTTAGATAGATTTTTTTCTCCATGTATTCCTTTAGAAGGTCAAGTTCATATACATAATTTGCTAAATCTTTTTTTTTTGTATTTACTTGGTAAAGATGTTATTTCCCTTAGAATTTTCAAGCCTTTTCCATGAACATAATGTTCGATGAAAATAGGTCTTCAAATTTTTTGTCTTAGAAAATATATTGAAAGAATTATTTCCATTAGACATTTTGTCTGCTATAAAAGTTTTGAAGGAATTCAATGTCTTGTCACTTGTAGGCTAAGTGTTTTTCAAAAGTTTTGAACGGCTATTTCATTGGTTTTGGGTCATTTGTTTCAAAAATTTTGTCTATGGAAAAAATTACAAAGGGTACTTGCCCTTCAAACATTTTGATTACACAAAAATCCCAAAGAAATTTTAAGGTCATTTGTTTTGGTCAAAGGTACTTTTCATAAATCCTAAAGGGTCATTTTTCCTTTGTAAAATGTTTGAAGGATTATTTCCTTTGGGCATTTTTCCCTTGAAAAATTATTGAAGGATAATTTGAAAGGGTGAAGGCCACCTTAAAATCCTAAAGGGTACTTTTATAAAGTATGAAGAACATTTTTATAGGGTAGGTGCCCTTAACAAAAATTCTAAAGGATATTTTAAAAATCTTGAAAGGTACTTTCAAAAAAATTGTTCTTGAGCAGAGGTCCATTTCCTTTGAACATTTTACCTAAGAAAAAGAATTGAAGGATAAGTCTGGATGGTGAAATACATTTTCAAAACTCTTGAAGGGCACTTTTTGGATTTAGAAGACACACAAATCTTGAGGGGCACTTTCAGAAGGTAGAGGACACTTTAAATAGTTCCAAAGGGCACTTTCAAGGGTTCAAAAGACCATTCCAAAAAATTCTAAAGGGAATTTTCATAGGGAAGATGCCCTTAGAAAAAATTTTCAATGGTATATTCAAGTGCCCAAAATATTCTTTTGGAAAAATTGTTATGGGGAAGAGGTCTAATTCCTTCAGACATTTTTCCCAAGCAAAGAGTCCGAAGGAATTACATTTATTTAGGAGAAGTGATAAGTTATTTTTCTATGGGGAAATTATTTTAGATAAATTATCCTAAAAAGTTTTCATAATAAAGTCAAAATAGTTAAGTGCTAAATTCTTTCAGAAAAAGTATAGATGTTTAATTCCTTCGAGAGAATTTATTGGACACATTTCTTGTGGGACAATAGTGCTGAAACAAACATGGAGGCCAAAGATAAAGACTTAGACACAATTTCCATGAAAAAAAGTCCTTGAAAGAATACTTACAAGTTACAGGTGATGGTCTCATGGACATTTTTGACTAGCATGTAGACATCAACTTTAAGTTGTATGAACTAGCCATTAGGATTCAAATGTTTGAGATGGTATTGAGAGCATCATTTTTAGACCCTGTGAAGTAGATATATGTTTTGAAATAGGGAAGATACAATGGCATGAATTTTTTCAAAGTGGAATGATCCAATGGTGCATGATCAAGGATGAATAGTCAAAGGGACTCAATAATTACATGGGGCTGCCAAGTGGCATACCTTTGGATCTAAGGAAGAAGTAATATCCAATAATGCTCCACCCCTTAGATCATGATCTAATAGAGTAAATTTTCTCATCTCAGATAAATTCAATAGAGTGAGGATGATGTTGAAATTTCAAAGGCCAATGGAGTCATGTGAGGATGATAAGTGCCATCATCTCAGGGATTTAGATAGAGATCAATAACCCATGGGTCCTCCCTAAAGCTCCCCAAGGCCTGAATGCTCAGATTATTAAAAAATCAAAGTAAAAAGGATGAAATAAAGATGAGTTATTATATTTTCATGTGATTTGCTTATCCAAGGTCCTCTATGGGAAGATATTATAGGGTTCAATATCTAGGTAGGCCACTCCAAGGAATGATTACTCAAATAACCATGGATTTAGAATATTCCTAGGAAATCATTACAAGAACAAATTGTTCCATCATGTGAATAAGGGGAAGGGTGGCTATCTAGGTAGTTTTAGTTGTGCTAATGAGTGTCAAAGGACATATCTAGGTAGTTACACAAAATATAAATGGTTTGTTTGTCTCTTTAATTGAATATTATTTTTATAGCTTGTGTAAGGGGAATTTTTAGCCAAGAAATCAAGAAGTTTGTTTCAAATCTCCATTATTTCTTGAAGATATAGTTAGACAAATCATTTCTTTAGGTAAATACATGAAGATTCAAGGCATGGTAAGGATTTTTTTCTATCTTGGAGATTCTTGATGGAACTTGAGGGGGTGTTTTTCACTTTTAGAGGTTACAACTCTCATTCTCATATTTGAAGGTTTTAAAATGTATAAATAGAAGGATTGTCTTCTATTCAAAGGTTGTTGGTTATTGTTGGTCCTTTGTTTTTCTCCAAGTATATGTTTTTCCAAATTTTTGGATCTTTATTATGTGTGCATTATGCCTCTCTTGATAATTTGGATGTAGCTTGTATATCCATTAGCAACTTTTGAAAGCATTCCTATATGTCTCCCATGTCTAACATGGAGAAAATCCACCATGTTTGTCCCCATGGCATAATTTTGAAAGATTGATGTATGTAAGATTTTCTTTCAAATTAATGGAAAATACATGTGGTTCTTTACTATATATTGTTAATGAAATGCAATGAGATGTTATACATCTTGTGATGATTAGATATTTAACTTTGTGTTCACTATTGGTTATCATTTTAGGCATAAATTTGGGTTATAAATGCATTTTTCATAGACATTTGGAAATATTTTGTTGAATACCTCATTAGGGTACCCTGGGTTCATAAATTTAGTAGGAGGAAGTATTTGAGATACTATTTTTAGTGTATGTTCTAAGGTTTTTAGGATCATTTGGGAATTTTCATTGTATTAGCACTAATGGATGCAAATTTCTCCTTATAGTTTCCATGGCTTGAATTTTAGTTTTCTTACATATTTGTAATAGGTTATGTCATGTATGTTGAAAGCAACACTACTATTTAAAAACCACCAGCACACTACCCTCCTTTTTATAACTAATAAACCATCCTACCCTGTCCTACCCTATATTTAACACACATTTTACATATCATAAGTGTTATTTTCCTTATAACACATAAGACCTTACATTTTTTAAATGTGTTTGTAGTTTGTATGTGAAATCCTAGTATTTCAATTTTCCATTTTTCCCCTATTGTTGAATATTTTATAAAAATGAAGATTGTAATGATCATTTCATATATCTTTAGTAGTTTGTGTATGACATAAAGAATTTGTGCATTTTGTGTGACAACCTTTCATGGGTGAAGTGTGAAAACCTAGTTATACTTGGGTCATATTTCTCCTTTGTGCCAAGAATACCCATGGAGATTGAAGTGTAAAATCCTTCCATGTGAGCAAGTTACCCCATAGGTTATCTCACCTTGGTTTAAACAAAGCCAAAAGTAGCAGGGATCTGACCATACCCTCTATAGGTGCCTCTCAGCCATTTTCTCCAATCTAGTCCATTCTTGATGCCAAACCCTACCCTAACTTCAATGACATTTTAGTGGGTTTATCATCATTACTTGACATTTCCTTCAAATGTGTAATGTCAGATTAGAGAGGTGTATAACTATGAACCAACACTCTTTTGGAACTATTATTAAGAACTAAATTTAGGTTTAGGTCACTTGTGTTATTGAAGACTCTTGTAAAGAGTTTTAATTATTTCATGTTGTGAAGTTATCTACCATTACTACATTGATCCAAAAATCTTTGGCCATCATTGCTACAATACTCCACTTAGGGACGTGTTAGGATCTAAGGTTTGAAAATTTGACTTTTATGTTTATTATAATTTTTTTTTTAATATTGCATGTTATAAGGTGTCTTTTCCATTTTGAACATAATTATGGAATTTTCAGTCTCTTTACATATTACCTCATCATTAAACTTGGCAAAGTATGTTTTCAACATATATCACAATAGTTTATGAACTATTATATTCTATAATTTTGGTTCTAATGGCGACTCTAATTTTTATTACATAGTTTCAAGAAAGATCAATGTATATTTTTAATATCTCCATTTCATCCTTAAGTGTTCATTCTTATTTTCAAAGATGGAAGGATTGAGATCATATTTCAAAGGTGACTCATCCAAAAGGCTTGTCTCACCCTTAAGTTTGCACCAAATAAGAAAGGGACAAGTCTAGAGGCCTATTGAAGGGAAATTTTTAGTTGTTCAAAACTTTTAAGAGCCTGATAATCTTAAAATAGTTGTTAACCCCCCATTTTTGAGGACTATCATAGCTCTTCTACTAATTTTGAGACACATAGTCCTTTTATTTTCTATCTCCTTCTCAACTAGCTAAATCCCCTCCCAGATCTCATTCACTGAGTCCACCTCATTTATCCCCTCATATCCCTTTACCATTTGTTCTTGAACCTTATATTGAACTAATCATGAGGCATAGGTACCAAGATGAAGATGCACATCCTACATTCCATGTTCCTAGATTTAGGCCTATCAATTTTGATGAGATGGAAGGCTATCCTAATGAGGTCCCAAATGAAGTTAGGAAATGCTTCCCAAAATTCCAAGGGAACAATGAAATGAGTGTTAATAATCACCCAAGGGATTTTCAAAATATCATTGAATATTATGAGGTTGTGTACATCAATTTATTTATGCACATGCTAAAGGAGGACACTCATGAATGGTTTAACTACCTTCTTGTTGGATGCATTGATTTATGGGAAGAGATGTAAAATGTTTTTAGAATTTAGTATGGTGTAAGGATTCATCCAAGTTTTATCTTAGTTAAATTTGAGAATATCAATAAAAATCCTAATGAGTGTGTGTAGGACTTCAACACTCGATTTAACAAGACTATGATGTGGTTGTTTGAGAACATCCGGATGAGTGATATAACATGCTTAATAAAGTATTGGGATGTCTTTCATAATAAGGATATACATTTATCAAGGGGTAGAGCTCTTACTAACCTATGATTGGCATTCAAGATGGCCATCCAAATTGAGAATAATATCAGGGCTATGGGAAACCCTTTGAATAATCTATCGGATGTGAGGCTGGTAAATATATAAAAAACATAGCCCATGAAGATAGAGAAATTGGAAGAAAATATAAAAACTTTGGCCTCTATTATAAAATAAATTTCATAAAAGTTAGATAGAGATAAAAAGGGGTCCCTCAAGTGTCTACCAATTATGAATAGGATCTAGATCTGAATCAAGCATAAAGGGGCCTTGCTTTCCATAATTGAGATAATGATAGAAGGAAGAGGCCTACACATGAATATATAATGGAAATAAATTAATATAGAGTGATGGAAAGGAATTTATTAATCCTTTAAATGCCAAGGTAAATGATGTAAATTCTAATTTAGACATTGATTGGTGTGATAAATGCTTCCTTCCACACCCTCCATGTGATACTACTGAATAAGTCGATGAAGATCTAGATGAACATGAATATGCATGATCTAAATATGAGATTTTTATGTTTGATTATACAAAACCTCAAGATGAATCAACTACCTCCATGGAATTTTTGATTGATGCTATGGTTGATCAGTTTTGGAGTGCTATCGAATTGGAAAGTGTCCTAACTTTTGACTTTAATTGTGATGTAAATGTTGCCCAAGCATATGAATTGCCCATTCATGATTTTAATGTCTTATACTCCATGATGATCAAGAAATATCTTAGGGGAAATCCATAAATTAAGGATAGGTAGTTGTTAATTAATGCAATAACTATCCAAAAGAATGGATACAACTTGAGAAGTAGGAAAATGTGTGCTATTCCACAAGACACTACCCCTACAAATCCAAAGGTAGGGAATGAAAGCAAGGAAATTTAGAAAACTATAGTAGTCCAAGAATCTTCCAATATGGCACCTATAACCCAAGATTCTAAGCTTAGAGGTACTCATGCTAGGGGCAATAGAACTCTTATATTGTCTAACATCCCTAAGGGTGCAAATGAGCTCAAACAAAATCCACCTTTGAAGGTTACCATAAAAAATATTAATCCAATCCAACCTTCCCCCCTTTATATTTTAAGTGATTATATCCCAACTGAAGGTTTTCTTACCCTTCTACCAAACATGCCTCTTCCCTAGTATAGTGTAATTGATATGGCTCAAGTGTTGAGTCAAATAAAAATTATTGTGTCAATTATTGAGTTATTGAGAATACCTAAACATAGGAAGAGGGCCTTTGAATATTTATAATTTAGTGAAAGGTCAACTACAAATGAATTTGAGTTACCCTAAACACCCATAGAAGAAGATGAATAATTGGAAGAGGTTTTTAAACCTACTCAGGAGGACTATTTGGGGATGGCATTGGTAGAAATCTAGCTGAATGTAGATCCATTTTATACAACTCTATTGATCAATGGTTTTATTGTTTATAATAACTTGTCCAACAACTTGAACCTCTCATGAGTCCATGGCATAACACTTTCCAAAGGTTGATGTGATCTTCACTCTAATCTCATTGAGGTAATCTTTCTTGGTCTAAGGATTTCTTGTGAAAATGGAATCAAGTGTTTGATTATTAAGTGAAATTTTGAGTTGGAAGTAAAACAAGTTTATAGTGCTTTTGACACAAAAAATAAAAGGTTGAAATAGTATCAAAATGTTTTTGGGGAATTGTTGAATTTCTTCGATGTATTAAATATTTTTTATCATGATAGGAGTTTCAACCAAGAAAATGATAGATTTGTAGGTCTAGGTGCTTAATTTGACATTGAAAATATGAGCCCTCATTGTTAGTATTAGGTTAAGGTGCTTGTCAGGTCTTTAATCTTAGACAATGTTCATCATTGGTAGGTCTTTGATGATGATAAACAAATTAAGAGGTTTTTGAACTATGAGGTTGAGTTCCATGATCAACTCATAGACTTAGAATCTATGGTTCAAGTTTGTGATGGGAAGGAGACCTTGTTTGGGAAAGACATCATTCAAATAAAGACAAACACTATCCCAAGAGGGCTGGCTAGTTTAGAAGCATCTTTTGATGGAGATAATAGAATTAAGTCAAGAGACTCATTAATTTCAAAAGATGTAACTAAGTTTAACTTGGGTTATCATGAGAATCTAAGGAAGGTAAGACTAATTACTCACTTAAGTATAGCTGAGAAGAAAAATTACATGTAACTACTAAAGAATTACCAAGATTTATTAGCATGGTCTTATTTTGAGTTGAAAGCATATAGGGAAGACTTATTCTAACACATCATCCCATTATAGCCTAATAGCAAACCTTTCATGAAAAAATAAAGACCCATTAACCTTATCTTGGTCACCAAGATGCGAGATGAGTTAAAAAATCTAAGGGATGGTGGTATCATCATCCCATGAGGTATTTATCATGGGTTACAAATTTAGTCCCTATATGGAAGAATAATGGTGATATCCACTTGTGTGTGGATTTTTAAAATATAAACAAAGCTTCCTTATAAGATAATTATCCCCTACCCAATATGGGGAACCTACTTTAAAGTGTCACTTGTTCATAAGTGTTGTCCATGTTGGATGGCTTATTAGGTTACAACCAGTTTGTGGTCAAATAATTTGAGAGGTCCAAGACTGCATTCACTATGTCATGTAGTACCTAGGTATATATGAGGATGCCTTTTGGGTTGATGAATGTTACTGTGATATTTTAGTGAGTTATGGACATTACCTTTACAGGGATAATTAACTAGTTTATTATTGTATATTAAGATGATATTACTATGTACTAAAAAATAAGAGAAGAGCATTTAGAATATCTAGAAAAGGTGTTGATTAGGTGTAGGGAGTTTGGCATTTCACTTAATCCTAATAAGTGACACTTTGGAATTGAAAAGGCCAAGTTACTGGGATATATAGTGTCCAAGGAAGGTGTCATCATTGATCTCAAAAGGTTTGAATCCATTGACAAAGTGCTTATCCCATAGTCCAAGAAAGAAATTCAATCATTCTTTGGACAAATTAACTTTGTAAGGAGGTTTGTGTTTAAGTTTATAGAGATTACTTTGCATATTACTTCTATGTTAAAGAAAGACTAGACTATCAAGTGGGAGGAGAAGGTTATGAAAGCATTTAGTGACATCAAGGGAGCTTTTAAGTCTACTCCTATCTTGGCCAGTCTTAATTACATAAGGCCATTCCAAGTATTCTACTTTGCATCATACAATACTATTGTTGTTATCCTATTGCAAAAAAATGAAAATAGTCATGAACAGCCCATAACTTTCTTTAGTAAAGCTATGCAAGGTCCTAAATTAAAATACACTACTATGGAGAAATAAGCATTCTCTCTTTCAAAGGTTGTTAAAACATTCAATCCATATATTATGAGTTTAAATATTATTGCTTACATCTCACACACCATGGTGAAAGACATCTTAACTCAGATTGACATATCTAGTAAAAGGTACGTTTGAGTTAATAAGTTACAAGAGTATGATATGGATATCTAGACCATCAAATTAGTAAGAGGGATAGGTCTAGCTAAGCTTATGGTTGAGACAAATTTGCAAGTTGTTGAGGTAAACATTATTGTTTTTAATGTTGATGATTACTTGAGTCAATTTAACGTGCCTTCATGGTATAAGGACATTGTTTACATCTTACAAAACCAGAATTATCTCCTTGACTTGGATAAGAATCAAAGGATAACTCTCAAAATAGTCTCTCAAAAATAACTCTCGAATGAAAATGGACTTTCATGGAAGAATATAGATGGGGTTCTCCTAAGATGCATTCTAGAAGAGAAAACTGATGTCCTAATTGTAGACATCTTTAGTGGAGTGTGTAGAGGCCATTTTACACTTAAAGTTATAAATCATAAAATTATGAGAGCTATTTATTGGTGGCCATAATTATTTAAGTATTTTTTCTAGATGGTCAAAAGGTGTGAGAAATTCCAATGCTTTGCTAGGAGGATGAAAGCTTTAGGTTCTCTTCCCTTATAGCCTGTGACGATTGAGCGCCCATTCAGACAATAGAAAATGGATTTCATTGGAGAAATCATTGATTCATCAAGTGATGGGCATAGGTGGATACTAGTTGTGATTGATTACTTCATCAAATGAGTTGAATCAATCCCTAAAAAGAAAACAACACAGTAGGTAGTCACAGATTTCTTACTAAATTAGATTATTTATAGATTTGGTGTGCCTATAAAGATAATTGTTTATAATTCCATGAGCTTCAAAGTCAAACCTTTGGTGGCATTGTGTAAAGACTATGGGATTGAACTGACTTATGCTTCAAAATACAATCCTTAAGGGAATGGGAAAGCGAAATCAAGTAATAAAAACTTGCTCAAAGTTATTATAATAACTCTAGAAGTAAATAATAAGTGGTGGGGTAAATAGTTGAAGTTTGCCTTATGGGATGATAGGATTATGACTAAGAGAACTATAGGAAAAAATCCATTTTGAGATTTTTTATAAATCTCAAACAATTTTACCTATGAATTTGTAGTTTTCAACCTCTCAACTCATGTAATAACTAGAAGACAATGAGCAAATCAACCACTATAAAATTAGGGTTAATCAGATTGTTGATCTTGATGAGCTTCGAAGACAAGCTCATTAAAGACACCTCAAGTTCAAGGAGAAGTTGAATAAAATATTTGATATAAAGGTAACTCCAAGAACTTTCTAAGTAGGTGATCTTGTTCTACTTTGGGACATCAAGCATGAGGAGAAAGGTAAGCATGGAAAGTTTGATTCTGTGGATGGGTCCATATTCTATTAACTATTAGATTGGAGAATATAGCTTCTTCTTTATAGACCTAGATGGTGAAATACTAGATTTTCCAATTAATGGTAGGCATCTGAATCACTTCCTTAATTGAGTCCATAATCTATGTACCATATTGTATAGTTTATAGTTTTACCCTTTTATTGTGTTGTTGCTTTGTGGCCCCATTATTCTGGGTCTTGTTTTTATAGTTTCCTTTCATTTTATTGTGTGCTTATCTTCATATCTTCCCAATATATTTTTGTTAAGTTTTCCATGTTTATTGAAAAAAACTAGGTCTTTACTCTATATCCCAATGGATTTGTACCAATTATGGTATTTTGTGATTCTTTACACACTCACAGGGGGTATACATCCCTAGGCAAGAGCTAGTGTTAGTGCCAAAAATTACACTAGAGCAATTAGGCCCTTATTTGTATCAAAGTTTGTCCTTATCCATTTTTTTGTCTCCATGTATTCCTTTAGAATGTCAAGTTCATGTACATAATTTACTAAATCCTTTGTCTTATCTTTGCTTAGTGAAGGTGTTCTTTCCCCTAGACTTTTTGGGCCTTTTACATGAACAAAATGTTCTATGGAAATAGGTCTTTAATTTTTTTGTATCAGAAAAAATTTCTAAAGGCTTATTTTTGTTAGACATTTTGTCTTCTATAAAAGTTCCAAAGGAATTCAATGTCTTATCACTTTTTGTCTAAGTGTTTTACAAAAGTTCCAAAGGGATATTTTATTAGTTTTAGGTCATTTCTTTTAGACATTTTATCTCTAACAAAAATTTTGAAGGGTACTTTCCCTTCAGACATTTTGCTCACATAAAAATCCTAAAGGAATATAAGGTCATTTATTTCAGCCAAAGGTACTTCCCAGAAATCCTGAAGAGTCATTTTGCCTTTGTAAAATGTTTGAAGGATTATTTCCTTTAGGCATTTTTCTGTTGAAAATTTATTGAAGGGTACTTTCAAAGGATGAAGAACACTTGTAAATCTAAAAGGTTAATTTTAGAAAGTTTGAAGGGCATTTTTGTAGGGTAGGTGCCCTTAACAAAAAATTTGAAGGATATTTTCAAAATCCTAAAAGGTACTTTCGGTAAAATTGATGTTGAGTAGAGGTCTATTTCCTTCAGACATTTTTCTTGAGCAAAAAGTTCAAAGGATAAATCTAAATGGTTAAGGGCATTTTCAAAACTCTTGAGGGACACTTTTTAGATTCTGAAGACACACAAATCTTGAGGGGCAATTTTAGAAGGTGGAGGACACTTTCAATAGTTTTGAAAGGCACTTTCAAGGGTTCAAAAGACCATTCCAAAAAAATCCAAAGGAAATTTTTGTAGGGTAGGTGCTCTTAGAATTTTTTTTAAGGGTATATTCAAGTGCCCAAAAGATTATTTTGGAAAAATTATTGTAGGGAAAAGGTCTATTTCCTTCAGACATTTTGCCGAGCCAAGAGTCTAAAGGAATTACATTTATTCGGGAGAAGTGCTAAGGTCATTTTCTATGGGGAAATTATTTTGAATAAATTGTCTAAAACAATTATCCTAATAAAGACAAAATACTTAAGTGACAAATTGTTTCTACAAAAATATAGATGTTCAATTACTTTGGGATAATTGCTTAGACACATTTCTTGTGGGACAACAGTGTCGAAGAAAATAGGGAGGCCGAAGACAAAGACTCACACAAAATTGCCATGAAATAAAGTCCCCAAAATAATATTTCCAAGTTGTAGGTGATGGTCTTATGGGTGTTTTTGAATAGCATGAAAACATCAAATTTAAGCTATAGGAACTAGCCATTGGGATTCAAATGTTTGGGACTATTGTGTGAGCATCATTTTTAGACCCTGTGAAGTTGTTGTTTGTTTTCAAATGGGGCAGATCCAATGGCATGCATTTATTTAGAGTTGGATGGCCTAATGGTGTGTGATCAAGGCTAAATAGTCAAAGGGACTTAAGAATCCCATGGGGCTTCCAAGTGGCATACCTTTGGGGCCAAGGAAGAAGTAGTATCCAATAATGCTTCACCCCTCAGATCATGATCTGATGGAGCATGTTTGCTCATCCCAGCCAAATCTGATGGAGTGAGGATGATGTTGAAATGTCAAAGGCCAAAGGAGTCCTAAGATGATGAAAAGTGTCATCATCTTGGGGACTCAAATAGAGATCAATGACCCATAAACCCTCCCCAAAGGTCTCCAAGGCTTGAATGCACAAATTTGTAAAAAAGTAAAGAAAAAAGGGTGAAATAAAGTTAAGCTATTATATTTTCTAGGTGGGCCACTCCAAGGAATGATTACTCAAATAACCATGGATCTAGAATATTCTTAGGAAATAATTTCAAGAGAATATCATTCCATGGCATCTATAAGAGGAAGGGAAGCTATCTAGGTAGTTCTAGCTATGCTAATGAGTGGTTGAAGGGCATCTCCAAGAAATTACACAAAAGATAAATGGTTTTTTTGGCTCATCAAAAAAATATTATTCTCTCAACTCATGTAAGGGGCATTTTCATCCAAGAAATCAAGAATTTTATTACAAATATCCATCATTTCTTGAAGTGGTAGTTAGAGAAATCATTTTTTTAGGTAAATACATGTAGATTCTAGGCATGGTAAGGCATTTTTTGTAGCCTAGAACATCTTGGATAAACTTGAGGGGGTGTTTTGTGCTTTTGGAGGTTATAACTCTGAATTTGAAGGTTTGAAAAATATATAAATAGAAGGCTTGTCTTCTATTCAAAGGTTGTTAGTTATTGTTGGTATTTTGTTCTTCTCTAATTATAAGTTCTTCCAAGTTTTGAGATCACTATTGTGTGTGTATTGTGCCTCTCTTATTAAGTTAGTTGTAGCTTGTATAACCATTAGTCAGCTCTAAGAGCATTCTCATATGTCTCTCTTATCTAACATAGAACAAATCAACCATGATGTTCTCATGGCAACAGTTTCAAACATTGATGTATGTAAGATTTTCTTTGAAGCTAATGTAAGATACATGTGGTACTTTACTATATCTTGTTAATGAAATGCAATGAGATGTTTTACATGCTATTTTGATTGGATATCTAGATTTGTGTTCACTACTAGTTATAATTTTGGATATAAATAAGGGTTATAAACCCCTTTTTGCATAGATATTTGGAAATATTTTGTTGAATACCTCATTAGGGCACCCTCGGTTCATAAATTTAGTATGAGAAAGTATTTGAGATTCTAGTTTCAGTGGTATGTTCTAGGGTTTTAGGGATCATTTAGGCATTTGTATTTTATTGGCACTAATGGGTGAAAATTTCTCCTTATAGTTTCCATTACTTGCATTTTAGTTTTCCTACATATTTGTAATAGGTGATGTCATGTATGTTGAAAGAAACCTTGTTATATGGAAACCACCAGCACACCACCCTCCTTTCTATAACTAATAAACCATCCTACCCTATCATACCCTGCATTTAACACACCCTTTGCATACCATAAGTGTCATTTTCCTTGTAGACACATAAGACCTTATATATTTTAAACATGTTTGTAGTTTGTGCTTGAAATCCTAGTGCTACAATTTTCCATTTTGCCTCTCTTGTTGAATATTTTACCAAAATGAAGATTGCATTCATCCTTTCATCTATCTTTAGTAGCTTGTGTATGACAAAGAATTTGTCGATTTTGTGTGACAATGATTCATGGGTGAAGTGTGAAAAATTGGTTATACTTTGGTCATATTTCTCCTTTGTGCTAAGAATCCCCATGGAGATTTAAGTGTAAAATCCCTCCATGGGAACAAGTTACATCATACTTCTCTCACCTTAGTTTAGGTAGAGATAAAATTAGTAAGGAGCTTACCATACCCTTTTTATGTTCCTCTCATCCATTTTCTCCAATCTAGTCTTGTTAGTATTTTGGCCTGTTAAGGCCAAATTACTACCCATATCATATGAAACTTTCTGAAAACTGGTCATTAAGCCTTTGAAGTTGGTCAAACCAAAGAATTATTGCCTAAAAATTATGAGTTTATATTAAAAAATTTAAAAATAGATTTTAAATGGGTCATTATCATTTCAAAATAACATTTTCAACTTCAAATGTGTAGACAATCCATGCACAAGGATTAATTTTGAGAGAAAATTGAACTTTTAAAGAGTTACAAGTGGTTTCAAGACCTAAAATTTTGTACACAAGGTCATAATGAGTTTTAAAAACTTAGAAAAATATCATGGCCATTATATGAGAGGAGATATTTTTTATTTTGTAGCAGTCCTTAGCATGTTCGTTTAAGATCACCATTAGAGTAGGCATCATTCTAGAGTGTCACAAAGGTTTCTAAGTCTAGGTTAAAGTTTTAAAATAATTATATTATGTTTTTAAATCATAATCAAACCTTTAAATATTTTAAAAACTCTAAATTTTAAATAAACCATGCCCATACAAGCTTTTGCAAGCAAACATGCATAAAGGCCAAAAAGGGGTTTTTTGACTTTTCAAGCAAAATGTGATTTTAGAGTGTTTTTATAGCATTTTAAAAACCCCATGATGATTTTTTAAGGTATTGGGAATAATGTGAAGAGTTATTTTGATTTTGGTGAAATTTTCATTTTTTAGTTTTAGACACCCTTTCTAGCCTCCTATTCAGATGCTCATATCTTACACCACATGTGGATTTTGGATGAATTATGTTAGTATGTTTTTATAACTCATATTTAATTATAATTAATTAAAAATTTATACCATTTTATTTGTTTTGATTTATGAATAATATTAAGAGTGTAGGTAGCTCAGAATGTAGTCAAAATCGCACAAATAGATTTCTCCACGTGGTAAATTCTTATATATTTTAAATGGGAACCCAATATTTTTAGGTATGTTTGGAGGGTAATTTTTATACAAATAAATAGAAAAAAATGTATTTGGAGGTCTGTAATTCATGAACCATAATTTTGAATATCTAGCTCTAAACCCTGTCTAAACCCTCAAAAAACTAGTTTTTGTAAAAAGTTGATTTTATAGATATCAAATAATCTTGTATCAACCTAAAAAAATTTAAAATGTAAATTAAACTCAGATATTATTCCATAAATGTAAATTTTATGTATGGATATGTATAAATGATGGAAAAAATCATGTTTTTTATAGAAAAAAGTATGTAAAATGAAGTACAAAACACATCAATGAAATATAATAAATGGAAATAAAATCCTAAAAAAATTTATTCATATTAAAATTTTATTTTGGTCATAAATCATCCCATAAGTTTCCCAACCAACTTAATCAAAATGGCTAGCCTACAGGAAAATGGAGCAAAATTGGCCTAGTCAACCCTATTGACTGAATGAGGAGTGTTTTCTCATCAAAATCAAATATATTGTGATGAATTTTTTTTACAAGTATATTTTATTACTTTTTAAGGTTTCATGGCATATTTTTAGGTTTAATTAAGTCCAAATTCTATAAAATAGGCTATTATGCCTAATTGGCCCACTAGGCTTAATTAGTCAATCAAGTACGTAAAGAATGGCATTGAAAATAAATCAAATGAATTAATTTTGGAGTTATGAAATGTAATATATGTTTTTTAAGTGGATATATAATTATAAATTCAATACACAAGTTTAAATTCATGCAATTTGAGCTCAAGTTAAGTTAACTAGTCCTTAAGGGTCAAATCTCTTCGGTTGACTAGTTTGACTAGTTTCATACATCTTCCATGCTTTTCATGCAAGATAAATACTTTCAATAACTAAAAATAACTTTCAATGCAAAGTTATATTATAATTTATGTAATTATTTTCATTTAATGAATATTTACAAGTTAACATAGGCCCACCACTTCTCAATTCTATGCCAAAAATGAAGAACATGCAATTTTTAAAGAATTGGAAGATTTTAAAACCTTTATTTAATATTTTAAAAGGATTTTAGCCTTATTTTAACTCAAATAAGACTAATCCTTCTATTTTATATGTTAATTTTGATTTTTTTAAGGTTTTGACATATATTTTTCATGAAATTCTTGAAGCATAGCAAAAATTGTACTTGACACCATTTATCAAATAAAGAAGATATTTTCCATATGTTTTTTTGGATCAGAATAGAGTGTATTTTTTTATTATGTAATATCATATAATTGAGATATATATCCCATTTTTTCATATCATTTCCTCACCTATAATGAAAATCTCATCCTTTATAGGTCATTTAAAGAGCTGGGAATAGAATTTGCTTTGCAAGCTTCTTTCAGACCTTATTTTGAAATACTTATGTTTAAGATTGAATGAAAAGTTTTATTTTAGATTCATATGTGTTTCTTACACAATTTCAAAAATATTTCAAATAATATCAATCATTCAGGTGCATCACCCCATTAGATAGGATTTTCCATTTCAATTTCCTTCTCCCTTTTCATCCTAAAAAATAAAAATCGTTTAGTTTTAATAGATAAATCTTAAAGAAACCAGCCTTATCTAGAGTTTATTCTCAATACAAAGTCACCCACATCTAGATTTTATTCTCAATACAGAGTCACCTACACTCTGAGAAGCTCCCATTGTATCATCTAGAGAGGGTGTTCTCTACACATATTCAAGTAGGGTGCACTCTAGAGTGATAAGAGGTCCATTCTTGATGCCAAACCCTCCCCTAGATTCAATGTCATTCTAGTAGGTTTCTCATCATTGCTTGCCATTTCCTTCAAGTGTGCAAGGCCATATTAGAGAGGTGTAAAATTGGGAACCAACATGTGGGATAAGCAAAGATGAAGCATTTTTTAAAGGTGGAGGTCTTATAGTAGCTAATACATGTTTAAAGAAAAGAGAAATATAATTTGATCATCCCCCCAAGGTAGAACAAGCTTTAACTTCTAAAGCTACAACAAAACCAAAAAAGAGAAACATAGTGAAAAATTTTCCCTTTGTACCTAAAAATAAATTCAAAGCAAAGGTACCCACTCTAAATATTGTAAAAGAGGATGAAACCCATATAAATTCACCAAAAAAGGTTGGTAATATCCATTTTAGTGTACTTGATCAAATGAAGAAGACTAATCTGAATGTCACTATGTGGGAAGCACTATCTATACCAACACAAAGGGACTTATTAAAGGAGGATCTAAAGAATTTTTAGATGTCAAAAAAGCTTCCATCCAAGTGGCCTACACTTACAATAAATTATGTCAACCTCAAGCCGATAATAAAATGGGAAAAAATGGTAAGTGTCACCCCTTATATCTTTCACTTATAATAAGGAAGCATCTAGTACACAATTACATGGTAGATATAGGGGCTAGTATTTTAGTAATGGCCAAAAAAATAGCTGATGTTTTGGGAATAAAATATGTACCTATTAATAAAGGAGTGGTGAAATTAGATGGGACAACTATTCAATTAGTAGGAACTATAAAGGGACTAAAGCTAACTATTCATGATTTCCCAATACTATCAATTATGCAAGATATTTTAGTCATAGACCTTCCCCCTACTTTTTTATTTGTCTTGTAAGATATTTCACCATAGAGATGGGTAGATACCTATCTACAAATTGGTCTCACATGCTACTTAAAACAAGATACAAAACTAGAGTAACAATAAGAGCTGAGTCAATTGTAAAATGTCATATAGATCCATACAATCCTATTCCTCTTATAGAAATGAATTATACATTACAAGATCAGGATGAGGAAGAAATGTATCAAGAGGATGAAACACCTATAGAATAAATTATAGACACTCATTTGGATGAATGGGGATCAACCCTTTAATTTGACCCTTATGATTATGTACAAGAAATAGGGTTAGGGACATATTGCATTCATGAGAAACATGTAATTATCCTAAATTTAGTCAAACTAGCCAAAGTTTTTCAATGGATGTGGAAGTTATTTTTTGATGGCTCAAGAAGCAAAATTAGCATAGGTATGAGAATTGTATTGATATCCACATAGAAGGAGAGTTACTTCTACTCATTCAGACTTCAATTCAATTATACCAGTAATATATTTGAATGTGAAGCCTTGATTTGAGGCTTCTACTTAGCCAAAGATAGATGAATAAATCTTTTATAGATATTTGGTAATAACGAGCTCATTGTTCACCAAGTTAGATAAAAAAGTGTAACCAAAAACAATTTTCTAATTTTTTAGAAACATAGGGTTTGGGACATATTATAAGATTTTATCACTTTAAATATTAAAGAAATACCAAGGGCACATAATAAAGATACTGATCATATGGCCTTAGTGAGGTCCTAGTATAACCTACTAGTCAAAATAAAGAAGAATATCTAGCATGTGAGGCTGATTGTAAGGCCTTTTATCACTGATAGTGAAACTAATTGGCAAGTCTTTGATAGTGACAAGTAGATTGTAAATTCTATGAGAGAAGAGGACAAGTTTTCATATAAGAATCAGCCAAGGCTACAATGTCAATATGGTGATCAGAATATTCAGTTAAGAATGAACAAGTTGCATATGGGTCTTGTTATATTAGATAACATATTCAATTTAGATGACCAATTGAAAGGCAAAAATAAGAAAATTATAATCAATGAAGAATATTGTGAATCCATTATCATCTCAGAAGGTAAGTATCTTAAGATAGGAAATGTAAGAAATAATTTAAATAATAAAAATTTTGTACAATTATGTGAAGTATTTGATGATAAATTCACTTGGATTTATCATGATTTAAAATGGTTTTATCTAATTTATCTTAGCACACTATAGATTTAGATCCAAATATAAACCCTTTTAGATATAAATAGAGACCTATCAACTTAAAGATTGAACCCCTAATGAAAATCAAGCTCTCTAATTTGATAGAGGATAATATAATATTTCCTATCAAACACTCTTCTTGGGTAGAAAACCTGGTCCCTATTAGAAATAAAAGTGGTGAAATTTGGTTGTGCATGGACTTTAGAGACCTAAACAAATCATCATTGAAATATCACTATCATATTCCCCATATGGAGCAAATTATATAGATAGTATCATGATCTAAAAGATTCTCTCTTTTAGATTGTTATTCAGGTTATAACCACATCTTGGTGTAGGAATTAGACTAATTTAAAACTACCTTCACCACCAAATGGGGCATGTATGCATACAAGAAGATGTCATTTGGTCTAAAAAATATTGGGGAAACTTTTTAGAGATCCATGGACATGGAATTCAAAGGTCTAATAAATGAAATAATTCTACTATATCTAAATAATATTACTATCTATTCAAATCATGATGATGCACACTTGGACCACTTGAGGAAAATTTTTGAATAGTGTAGGGAATTTGGGGTTTCCCTTAACCTAAAGAAGTA
Source organism: Torreya grandis (assembly GCA_037957365.1). Lineage (NCBI taxonomy): Eukaryota > Viridiplantae > Streptophyta > Pinopsida > Cupressales > Taxaceae > Torreya > Torreya grandis. The sequence continues at coordinate 97,911 of JARHVA010007845.1, forward strand.
CATGTTTGCAGTACATGAGGGGAAGCTACTAGGACACATAGTATTAAATGAAGGTCTTATGATTGACCCTAAATGAGTTAGAGACATATCTACATTAGCATTACCAAGTCATAAGAATTTCCTAAAAATATTTCTTTGGAAGATCAAATTTGTGAGAAAATTTGTACCAAATTTTGCCTTTATGGAAAAACCCCTTACTACAATACTAAAGAAGGGAACTCTTTTTAATTTGAATCAAGAGTGAAAAAATAGATTAGAGGAAATAAAATATGATTTTTCCCAAGCTCCTACCCTATTCAACCCAAACTATGAGAAATACTTTATTCTCTATGCATTTGGAGGGGAAGGAAGCATCTTAGCCATTCTAACTCAACATAATCAAGAAGATTTGGAACATGCCATTTCTTTCTTCAGCTAATATTTGAAAGATTACAAAGAGAATTATAATTTTGTGGAGAATTAGGTATATGTAGTGATCAAATAATTCAATAAATTTAGGCATATACTCTCCAACAATAAAATACATTTGATGGTGAGTCACCAAAGCATTAAAGAATTCCTACTAAGTAGGGAGATAAATGAAAAATAAGCAGGATGGATTACAAAAGTCACAGAGTATGATGTGGATATCCTAATCATAAAGATTTTAAGGGGAAAAGGATTGTGTGAAAAATTGGATACTGACATCAAGACTACTAAACTAATATCTGACATAGTGTATGCTCAAAATATACCTCAATCAGACAATCCACCTTCTTTCAATTGTTGGATTCAAGACATGACTCATTTCATGTAGACTGATGAATACCCCTATGAATTTTAATATTCAAATAAAATATATTGTTGAATCCAATAAATTCCATATGCTCTTATTGATGGACTTTTATTTCATAAGGACATGAATGGAGTCTTATTAAGATGTATTGAGCACAAGCAAATTCCTAAAGTTCTCGAGTAATTTCATGATGGACCATCAGGAGGAAATTTTTATGCAAGGAATATGACCATTAAGATAATTAGAGGAGGCTAATATTAGCCTAGATTATTCAAATATAGCCATCAATGGGTAAGAAACTATGAAAAGTGTGCTTATTTTACCAATAAGCAAAGGCTAATAGCCCTTCTTCTCAAACCAATTCAAGCATATCAACCATTTTCTCAATGGGGATTGGATTTCATTGGCATGATCAATCCACCATAAATCATGGGTCATAAATAGGTTCTCATAGAAATATATTATTTCACATGATGTATTGAAGTAGTTTCTCTAAAAGATGCCACTGGGACATCTATTCTAGAATTCATGGACAACATAGTTTCAAAGTTTGGTGTTCCTTACACTATCATATCATATAATGCTAACACATTTGTGGGAACTCAATTTAGTGAATGGTATGTCAATAATAATGTGTACCTAATCACTTCAAAATATTACCCCTAATGTAATGACTTAGCTGAGTCAATCAATAAACACCTCATCAGAATCATGAAACAAATGATAGAAGATAACCAGAGGATGTGGCATATGAAACTAAACTTAGAACTATAGGTTGATAATATTACACCAAAAATAACCATCGATAATTCACCTTTCATGTTGGTATATGGAAGAGAAATATAAGTACAACTATCAATTAAACTTCCATCTTTAGATCTCAATCACCAATTATACCTAATCGATAAAGATGAAATGATAGTGAGACTAGTTGAACTCATGGAGGTTGAAGAAATTAGGAATTAGTCAATGAAAGTCTTGGAAGAAAATTAGGCACAAACCAAGAATAATTTAGACAAAAAGGCATATACAAGGATCTTTAATGAAGGAGATATGGTTCTCAAGTGGGATGCAGATAAAGTAAAACTAGCCATGCACACCACATTTGATGCAATATGGAGTGGTCCATATATCATCACTTAGTGCAAAGGATTCAACACATTCTATCTTTATAAGACTGATGGAGTAGAACTGCCAAACTCAATTAATGAGATATAGCTCAAAGCTTGATTTTGAGGTAAGGAATTTGTTCCAAAAATATTAATTTTTTTGAAAATAATAAGTTTAGGTTATGTTTTAAATAAGTGTTTATGCACAAGTCTGATTCATTAAGATGTGTTTTCTTCGGTCATGTTGATTTATCCTATTTCTTTTATCTCTTTTTCTTATTTTATTTGTGTTTAAGAAAATTCTAGTTTGTTCTTCCCTAGGTTAGAGTTTGTATAATTAAAGTTGACTCCATGCCCAATGTCTTAGAAGGCTACTAAGATTGAAAATGATTAGCAAAAAATCATCCTATAGAGGTCACCAAAAATGTTGATATTTTTGTCCTAAAAATATCATTACATTTAACACCCTAAGGGAGACCCCCTTTATTTTTTAGGAAAAAACCCTAAAACCTCCAAAAGACCCATCTTTCCCTTTATGATTTGTAGAATATAGAACTCTAGATGCAATATACACTTATGAAACTTTCTTCATGGGTTGTAGATCCCATGAAGCACCTATTGTCTCCAAATATTGCACCCTAGAAGAGGGCTATTCAGGCCTCCTCTAGATTTGGGAAATGTTGGGACATTTCTAGGCTTTTGGGTGTGCTTATAAGTGGAAATGAACCTCTAGGTTGAAAGGGGCTAGCTCCCTATATTAGCCTTTTTATGCAATAAAATTGATGAACCAGTTTGTATGAGTGAAAAGAGTCAAAAGTTTGCATAAATGAAAAGCCTAGTCTAAAATGGTGATACACCAAGAATTATTATCCACATATATGCCCTATACTTATGCACAATACAATAGAATATAGTCTATACCTCAAGCTCTAGAAGATTCCAACATAAGTATTTTAGTGTATAGACAAAATAAATGAGATCACATAAGGTAAATAATTAGAAAGACAACCTGTACAGTCTAGAAAATGATTACACATGTGAAAAATCTCATATAGCTAGAGTGCACTCTACATGACCTATTGGATCAACTCTTTTCTCAAAAGCATGAAGGATAGAGAATACAAGGATAAAATATAACTTTTTGTCACTTTGTGTCTTTTGCATGCCCAAGAAAATGCCCATAACATATAAAGAAAATAGACTTATGCTTCTTTACTCAAAGGCAAGAAAATGGAAAAACATTCCAATAGGGCTTCACCATACTATTTGTGGATGATAAAACAAGATCCGAAGGGTCCTATTTATATAAATAAAGGGAGAGAAAAGAGAGCTCTTAGGTGCCAAAATGGTTTTCCATTGCCATCTGGGTGAAAATGATTCTAGTTTTTCTCTAATTCAGTTAGAGTTTGTCCTTCTCTTTGATTTGCCCTCTTGAAATGACTAGGATCACTACAAAACCAATGGTGAGATGACCCTTCATAATAAATGGCTCGAATCATTGTTGTAAACCTTATATTCTTCTTGATAGCTTCTACATTTTTCACTGTAGACCTATTCAAGTTTTTTGAATGGTTTTACTTAAAAAACATATAATTCAAGCATGTTGGGAAACCTAATTTGCACTATCCTTGCTCTTTTAGGTTATTTAATTGCTTCTACTTATAAAAGTTTATAAGCAAAGCTCTTTTGAAAACTCAATTTTGTTTTACTTAAGACCCTTTTAGGTTTTTTAAGTCCTTCTAATTCTTGCTTTCTCATTTAGGTTCTCTAAGTCTACTTACTTATAAAAGTTATAAGTCAAGCCTTTGACAAATCCTAATTTACACTATAGAGTAATTCAAGTTTTCCCAGTGACTTCACTTCTTGCTTGAAGACTTTGGGCATGAACTTGATGTCCTATGATATGTCGCCAAGTTTTACCCCAATTGATAGTTCCTTATATTAAATTTTAATTCCTATGGTACATCACCAATTTGAACCCCAATATCTAGTTGGCCACCCTAAATTTGACATCTTATGGCATGCCATGTATTTAAACTGCAATGGCTAGTTAGATGTATCAAAATTAACATTCTGCAACACATCATGAGAATCTATTTGGGTTGGGCTTATTGTTTCAATCAATTTTCTTGAATTAATTCCTTCGAACAATTTGTCTAAAGGAATTCCTTCAGGAATTTTGCCTTCTAGGCAATGACTAATTTCCTTTGGGAACTTCTCTTGAAGGACACTTGGGAAAGTGTCCTTCAAAAAAGTTTTGAAGGACACCTAGGTAAAGGCACAAGGTCCCTTCTAAAACTTTTGAAGGCCATTTCCAAAGGAAATGACCCTTCAAAACTTTTTTGAAGGTCATTTCCAAAGATAAAGAGCCCTTTTGGAAAAATACCAAAGGGTGACCTTGTATAAAATGCGCAAAAGTGACCTTCAGAAAAAAATCTAAAGGAACACATGGGCAAAAATTGCCCTTCAAAACTTTTTTTGAAGGGTCACTTTGGAGGAAAGGACAAGGCAAGTGCCCTTCAAATTTTTTTTGAAGGGACACTTAGATGAAAAAGTGCCCTTAAAAACTTTTTTGAAGGTTCACTTGGACAAAAAGTGCCCTTCGGAAAAAAGTTTTGAAGGGACACTTGGGGGGAAGGAAAGGCAAGAAAGGCCCTTTGGAAAAGTTTTGAAGGGAACTTAGAAGGGAAGTGGCTCTTCAAAAAAAAATTGAAGGGCACTTCAGGGCAAAATAAAACAAGAAAGGCTAAGGTAAACAAGGCAAAGAGAAAAAATAAAGAACAAGGGAGAATAGCCCAAACTAGGAGAGGTCAAAGGGAAAAGACAAGTAATAAAGAAAGTGACCAAACACAAAAAATGAGTGAGGGAGAAATGAAAAGAGCCAAAGGGAAAAACAAACTAGTCATACAGAAAATGGTCAACATTTTAGTGATTTCCAAGGGAGACATGCCCACTATGTCATAAGACCAGTTGCCTAAATCCTTCCAATGGGCATGGAGTCACATAAGGTAAACAAGAGTTGAAATAATAAGCCATGGTCAAACACACAAGCTGGAGAGACACATGCATATCCAATAAAAAGGAAAGAAAACACTTGAAAGGGAAACATTTGTGCTCTAAAGCACTTAAGAAAAATAACACAACAAAGGAAACACACCAAAATAAGGTATATACAAGACATGTCCAACAAGGGTCAAAATCAAGGCTTCAAATGGATTCCATTCATTGAAATAGGTAGCTCTTCTCCATCCATTTTGGGTAGCTAAAAGGAGTTTCTTTTCTTGTACTTACTGATGATGTAAGGACCACTCCACAAAGTATCAAACTTTGTATATTTGTCTGGTTTTACTCTATCTTCATCCCATTTCAATACCAAGTCACCTTCTTTGAACACTCTTTCCATTGACCTTTTTTCAAAGGATTTCTTCATGAGAACTTGATGGTGTTCCAAATCTTTGTGTGCATCATCTCTTGCCTCCTGTAGCTACATTATTTATATCAATTTGACCTCCATGGGAGTGTTTTCAAGTAAGTCTAGATATTATGCAAGTTCCAAGGTAGGGAGCTCTTATGATATAGATAGCCTAGATTCTATCCCATAGATAAGTACAAAGGGAGAATTACCAATTAACTTCTTGGGAGTGATTCTATCTACCCATAAGGTTGTATTTAACTTGTTATGACACATTCTTTGATTAGTTTCCAACATCCTATTGATGATCTTGATGAGCTTCTTTTTGGTAGACTCAACCAATCTAGCACCTTAAGGGTAATAGTTGGATGAGGTACTCAAATGAACTCCATTCTTTACTAGCCAATCAAAATTTTTAGCACTTAAGAAAGCAAGTACATTATCTGAGATGATGACATGAGGAGCTCCAAACCTTATTACAATGTTATCATAGAACTCTAAGATGGCATTTTCATTTGCTTATTTCAAAACAATAACCTCTACCCATCTTGTGAAGTAGTCTATAGTAGTCAATATCCATTTTTGTTTAGCACTTGATGGAGGATTAATTATGCCAATGAAGTCAAGGCCGCAATGCATGAAAGGTTGGTCCACGTGGATAAGATTCAATGGAAGAGAAACAATCTTTTGTTTGCCAACAAAGAAAGCACATTGAGGACAAAACTTATCCCAATGATAATAGTCCTTAAAAATACTAGGCCAATAGTAACTAGCTCTCATTATTATTGTAGTTGTTGTTCTAGGAGAGAAGTGACTACCATCTACACCATTATAGAAATTTTCTAGTAGCATATCAAATTGGTCATTATTAATGCATCTTAGTAACACATTATTCACATATTTCTTAAAGATAATACCATCCACAAGACAATACAGAATAACTTGCAGCCTAAAATACCTTCTTTGAGATTTGTTCAAGCCATTGGGACACTCACCATTTTGAAGAAAACTAATGATGTCTTGTGTCCAACTTTAATTTTGCATTTAATCAACTGGCTAGTCTTGAACTTGTTTTACCAAGGCTTGCTCTTTTGGCTCTTGAAATTTGGTCTAAGTTCTCACATAAACCTCTTCCTCTTACCAAGTTAATTACCTTGATGTCAATGTCATATTCCATCACTTTTGTGATCCATCCAGGTCTCTTCTCATTAAGATCCCTACTTAGGAGAAACTCCTTGGTGCTAGGATGAGAGACCATCACATAGATCTTATTGTTTAAAACCATATTCCTAAACTTTTTCAATCCTCTAATGATGGTTAAAGCTTGCTTCTCAACAAAAAATATCTCACATCATAGTCTTCTAAGCCTTGGCTAAAGAAATCAATTGGCTGCTAAACATCTTCATCATTATTTTGTATATGCATAGTTAAGATTATGTCAAGGTTAGAAAAAGTATAAATAATGAAATCTTTAGTAAAATTTAGATTTAAGAGAGTGGGATATTCTAAAATTGCTTGCTTTATTACCTCAAGGCTGCCTTTACCTTCCTTTGTCCAAGTAAAAACTTGGTTCTTTTTTAACATGGTTGTGATAGGCCTTACCATAGTTACAAAGTTTGGGTTAAACCTCCTTACAAAGTTTATTTTTCCCAAGAAACTTTGCATCCCTTTCTTGTGTTGAGTCAAAGACAAGCCTAGAATAACTTTAATCCTTTCAGGGTCAATAGATAAGCCTTCTTTTGAAACAACATGACCCAAAAGCTTACCTTCATGGACAACAAAGATTCACTTATTTAAATTGAGGGATATGTTGTACTCTCTACAATTCTCAAACACTTGCCTTATATGTCTCATATGATCAGCATCATCCTTTAAAAAAATAGTTATATCATGAAGGTAAAAAAGCAAAAACTTATTGATCAAACCTTTGAAATCCATGTCTATTGCCCTTCTAAATGTAGCTCTAACATTGGATAAACCAAATGAAATCTTCTTAGAGGTAAAGTTCCCCCAATTAGTGGTGAAGGTTGTCTTTAATTGATCCTCTTCATTTACCAACATTTTATTATAACCTGAATAAACATCAAGAAGTGAGAAACATTGAGAACTTGAAACAACTTGTAGAATTTATTCTATGGAAGGGAGTGGATAATGATCCTTGAGAGACACTTTGTTTAGATCATAAAAATTAACACAAATTTTGATTTCTCCATTCTTATTTTGAACCGGCATAAGGTTGGATACCCAATTTGAGTGCTTGATAGGAAAGATAATCCTAGACTCAATCAATCTGGTCAGTTCTTTCTTCATGAGTTCTTCTACCTTGGGGTTGATAGGCCTTTGATTTTGTCTTATCAGTTTAGCTCATACTCCAACTCAATAGTGTGATGAGCTAGAATTGGGTCAAATTATTTCAATTCCTTGTATTCCCAAGCAAAGATGTCATGAAACTCTTTTCATAATGTAATAAAATCTTGCCTTTCTAGCTTAGAATAAACCTTGCCAATCTTCAAAAGTTTGTTCTTAAAAATCAAAACTTTTTCATAGTTCTCTTATTTTGTTAACATGCTCATTATTTAGTTATTATTTTGATCATCCTCATTTAAGAAACTCTCCAAAGTAATCATCCCCTTAGGTATTGTTTTTGTCTATAACTATATAATTTGATCTTCATAATGATCATGCAACTTCTTTTGATTTCTTGAAGAGAAGCCTGCCTCATTTTTTAATAAGTGTGTAATGTGTTCATCAATTTCAAACACTTTCCATGACACTTCATTATCTAGAATGGAAGGTCTCATAATGATCTTGATATGTGATTAATCCTTCTCTTGTTTAACATTAGTAGCTGAGTCGAAATATGCTCCTATTGTAGCTAATCTATCAACATGCTTGTTGAAGTCTCTTGGTATGGGCTAGATGTTGAAGGCATCAAAATATTCAAGTAGATCCCATAACCTATTATTATAGGACTTGAGCAAGGGGTTCTTGGCTATATTGTGACTTCTTAATTGATGAATGACTAGTTCACTATCTCCATAGACTTTCAAAATCTTGATTTCTCTCTTCTTTGCCCACTAGAGACCATGAACTAAGCCTTTATATTCTACCACATTGCAAATAAAACTAAAGTGAAACCTATAATAAGAGTAGTAATGATTATTTAATGTTGAAACCAACATGACACTAGCTCCTACACTTACTTTGTTCCTTGAATCATTAAAGAACATTTCCCACATACCATCAAGCTCATGATCTTCATTGGTGAGTGAAGGAATTAGGACATTTTCCTCATGCATGTAGTAAACTCCCAAATAAGTTTCTTCAATGAAAGTGTAAGGATCAAGGACATGTGTTAATAGGGATAGGAGTGGTTTAGGGTGTTGTTCTTCAAGAAGAGCTTTAGCTAAAGGGGCTTGGTTAGAAAATATTAAGGACCTTGTGAGGACCATATAGGATAATGTATAAAACTTGGTCTAGAACCAGGGATTCACACCCTTTTGGAGTCACCAAATGTTGGGTTAGGGGTATTTATACTAATATAGGCATATCAAGACCAATATTCAACTTGACTTAGAAATAATACTATCCCATTAGGCATGCCAGAACTGATTGTCTCTAAATCTTGCACCCTAAAAGAGGGCTATTCAGGCTTCCTATAGATTTGGGAAATTTTGGGACATTTCTAGGCCTATGGGTGTGCCTATAAGTGGAAATTAACCTTTGCGTTGAAATGGATAGCTCCATATATTAGCCTTTTTTGTGTAATAAAATTGTGAAACCAGTTTATATGAGTGAAAAGAGTCAAAAGTTTGCATAAATGAAAAGCCTAGTCTAAAATGGTGATACACTAAGAATTAGTATCCACAAGTATGCCCTATACTTATGCACAATATAGTATAATATAGTCTATACCTATATCTCTATAATATTCCAACATAATTATTTCAATATAGAGACAAAATGAATGAGATCACATAAGGTAAATAATTGGAAAGACAACCTGTATAGTCTAGAAAAGGGTTACACATGTGCAAAATCTCATAAAACTAGAGTGCACTCTACATGACCTATTGTATCAACTCTTTGCTCAAAAGTATGAAGGATAGTGAATAAAAGGATAAAACATCACTTATTTTCACTTTGTGTCTCTTGTATGTCTAGGTAAATGCCTATAACCTAGAAATAAAATAGAATTATGTTTCTTTGCTCAAAGGCAAGAAAATGGAAAAACATTATAGTAGGGCTTCACCATACTATCTATGGATGATTTAAAAAATAGCCCAAGGGTCCTATTTATAGCAAAAGAGGGAGAGAATAAAGAGCTCTTGGGCACCAAAATAGAAGCCTCCAAAATAGTTTGCCATCACCATCCTGGTAAAATTGATTCCAACTATTCTCTCATTCAGTTAGAGTTTGTCCTTCTCTTTGATCCACCCTCTTGAAATAACTAGGATCACTATGAAACTAATGGTGAGATGACCCTCCATAGTAAATGACTCATATCATTGCTATGAACCTTAGATTCTTCCTAAAATCTTTCACATTTTACACTGCATACCCATTCAAGTTTGTTGAATGGTTTTACTTATAAAAATTATAAGTCAAGCATGTTGGAAAACCTAATTTTCACTATCCTTTCTCTTTCAAGTTTTTTAATTGCTTATACTTATAAAAGTTTATAAGCAAATATCTTTTGAAAAAACAATTTTACATTGCTTAAGACCCTTTTGGGTTTTTTGAGTCCTCTTTGCTTTCTCTTTTGAGTTCTTTAAGGCTCCTTACTTATAAAATTTATAAGTAAAGCCTTTGACAAATCTTGATTTGTACTACATAGTCATTTGAGTTTTCCCAGTGACTTCACTTCTTGTTTGAAGAATTTGGCAATGAACTTGATGTCCTATGGCACATCACTAGGTTTTACCCTAAGGGCTAGTTCCTTATATTAAATTTGATGTCCTATGGCACATCACTAATCTAAACCCCAATGGCTAGTTGGCCACCTTAAACTTGACATCCTATGGGACATCATGTCTTTGAACCCCAATGAGTAGTTGGTTGTATCAAAATTGGTGTTCTACAGCACACCATGGGAATCCATTTGGGTCAAACTTATTGTTTCAAGAAATTTTCTTTAAGTAATTCCTCCAAAAAATTTGTTTGAAGGAATTTCTTCAGGAATTTTGGCTTTTGGGCAACGACTAGTTTCCTTTAGGAACTTTTCCCTAAGGACACTTGGGAAACTATCCTTCATAAAAATTTTAAAGGACACTAGGTAAAGGCACAAGGTCCCCTTGAAAAATTTTAAAGGGCATTTCCAAAGGAAATGACCCTTTGAAACTTTTATGAAGGGCATTTCCAAAGGAAATGGCCCTTCAAAACTTTTTCAAAGGCCATTTCCAAAGGAAATGGCCCTTTAGAACTTTTCCAAAGGGCATTTTTAAAGACAAAGGGCTCTTCAAGAAAAATCCTGAAGGGTAACCTTAGAAAAAATAGGAAAAAGTGCCCTTCAAAAAAATTTGAAGGGACACTTGGGCAAAAAGTGCCCTTCAAAACTTTTTTCAAAGGGTCACTTTGGACGAAAGGATATGGCAAGTGCCCTTTAGAAAAGTTCTGAAGGGACACTTAGATGAAAAAGTACCCCTCAAAACTTTTTTGAAGGGTCACTTGGACAAAAAGTGGTTTTCAGAAAAAAGCTCTAAAGGGATACTTAGGGGGAAGGCAAGGTAAGAAATGCCCTTTAGAAAAGTTTTGAAGGGCACTTAAAAGGGAAGTGGCCCTTTGAAACTTTTTCCAAAGGGAACTTCGGGGCAAAAAAAAGAAAGAAAGGCTAAGGCAAACAAGGCAAAGAGAAAAAACAAAGAACAAGTGAGAAGAGCCCAAACCAAGAGAGGCTGAAGGGAAAAGACAAGAAACAAAACAAGTGACCAAACATAGAAAATAAGTGAGGGAGAAATGAAAAGATCCAAAGGGAAAACACAAACTAGTCATGCAAAAAATGTTCAACAACACCCAACACCTAAATCAGCATAATCCAAAAGTCACCATGCACTTTGCACATTTTCATAACATGCAAAATGCATGGTGGGATATAAATCCCATAAAATACCAACTTAAAAAAACTATGGAATCCAAAACTCACCATGCACTTTACACATTTTCACAGCTTGTAAAATGCATGGTGGGCTTTGGATCCTATCATGTACCTAAGATGACAAAATCCAAAACTTGGCATGCACTTTGTTAAGCATAGGATATATATTTTACTTGATCAAATTCTTTTTGATTTAACCACTTAATCATACATTCAAGATATGTAATAAAACTTAAATCAATAACATGCACCACATAAGAGAGAGAGAGAGAGAGACCAGATTTTACGTGGATACCCAAAGTGGGAAAAACCACAGAGAATAATCTCAAGTATATAAATGAGCAACAAATCAAGTTACAAAGTTCACAAGCACCAAATTGCAAGATTACCAACCCCTTTACTGAGCACCAACATAATAATGATTCATGATCACCTAACCACAGAAGCACCAACCCCTCTTGTGTATAAAGCACCAACTATCTCTTCATGTTGCTTTCTCAACAAATGATAACACACTACTATATCTCTTCTCTTTTCTCTGATCTTCTTAGCTAGATAAAATCATTTACTTCCATATCTCTAAATGGCTTCCCAAGCCTCCTCTTATAGCTTTCCAAATGACCTTTGGAATTCACCCTTACATGACCCTTTGAATTCTTTATTTGTCTTTACCTGGTGACACTTCAAATTCCTCAAGGTGACCCTTCATGGGAAAATGCATCATTTCCCTCTTTTGTCTTTAATGATGACTCTTCAACTTCTTCATGGTCCCTCTTTTGTCTTTAAAAAACCAAAAATATATTCATTAATATTTAATTAATATTAACACACTTTTATCCAAGATATAAACATTAAAAACACCTTTAGACATTAAATGCTAATTTGATAGCATTGACAATATTTCCAATAATCTCCCCCTTTGTCTTTGATGGTAACCTAAAATTGTCACCAAATCTAAAAACCTGTACTGCACATGCCAACCTGAAACTAAGACCTATAAACTAAACCAACTAAAAATATATAGTAACTCCTCCTTACTGTAGCATCTTATTTCTTGAACCTATTCCTATACCTATTTCTACACTTGTTCCTTATACTTGTTTCTTATATCTTACACTTATCTCCCCCTCAACTAATATACAAATTAATCTATCAACTCACCTTCTTGTCATGCAACATATCTGAGACCCAACAACATCTACCATGCTTGAATTTTTATTAAAAATGTCTCCTTGAAGCCTAGAAGAGACACCCCACATAAAGGGTCCTAGAAAAAAATCTTAGGAGATTCCCACATCTCCTCTATTACTTCCTTGATCTTCTTATGTCTTTCTCTTAGAATACATTTAAGCATATCTAACTTATTTGACTTACTAACCTCAACATTCATGATGTTGTTCATCTTTTCAACTCTTGAAACTATCTTATCTTGACAAGGCTCATGCTCAAATGTAACAAGAGATTATTCACAATATTTCCTATCTAATTCTTTATCCATTATAACAAGTAATTTATTCTCACTCTTAAACTCAACTTGATCAACCTTTACTATCTCAGGTCTCTAAACCTGAATTTGGCTCTTCTCATATCTTCTAAGGGCTTTGTATCCTTTGACATACCTTGAAGATCTCTTTACTCTATTGTGACATAATTTAGAAATATGGCCAACCTTATGAAAATAAATTCAAAAAACATTTCTCATGCATTCTACTTAAATGTGATTGAGATCTCCCTTTGACTAATTTTTTTTCCTCATATAGTCTCTTGCCTTATGACCAACATGATGACAAACAAAACAATGGCCATGAAAATAGTTTAAAAACCTGAAAACATTGGGCTACCTGATTGGCTTCTTTAATTTTCCTTTATAACTTACATCCTTCTTACCTTAGACTAATATTTCATGATCTTTCTCAACCTATGTTATGATCCTCTCATGCTTATCCTTCAAAGAACCTAACTCAAACTTCAATTGATTACAATCTTCTTCCCTTGATTTCAAACTTGAATTTGCAACCTCTAGCTAATTCTTAAGATCTTGAATAAACATCTTATCTTGTTTTGCTTGTATATCCAACTTATAATCCAAGATACAAACCTATTACTTAAGAGCCTCAACCACAAATTTCAACTCTTGATTCTCCTTCCTTAGCTACTTGGCCATCTTGTGTTTTCCCTGATCTACCTTTATGTTGTTAAACTCTTTTCAAAGGAACCTACTCTAATACAAATTGTTAAGTACATGATATATCTTTTACTTAATCAAACTCCTTTTGCTTTAACTAATTAATCATACATTTAAGATATACAATAAAACTTAAAGAAATAACATGCACCACATAAGAGAGAGAGAGACACCAAATTTTATGTGGAAACCCAAAGTGGGAAAAACCATGGAAAACAATCTCAAGTATATAAATGAGCACCAACTCAAGTTACAAAGTTTGTAAGTACCAACTTGTAAGAGCACAAACCCCTTTGATGATCACTAACACAATAATTATTTGTGAGCACCTACCCATAGGATCACCAACCCCTCTTGTGTATACAACACCAACTATCTCTCAATGTTGCTTTCTCAACAAATGATAGCACACTACTATATCTCTTCTCTTTTATCTGCTTTCCTATGCTCTTCTTAACTAGATAAAATCATCTACTTCCATATCTCTAAATGGATTCCAAAGCCTCCTTTTATAGCTTTCTAAATGGCCTTTGGCATTCACCCTTGCATGACCCTTTGGATTCTTTCTTTGTCTTTACCTGGTGACTCTTCGAATTCATCAAAGTGACCCTTCATGGGAAAATGCATCATTTCCCTCTTTTATCTTTAGTGATGACTATTTGACTTCCTCATGGGCCCTATTTTGTCTGTATGTAACCAAAAATATATTCATTAATATTTAATTAATACTAACACACTTTTAGAAAAGATATAAACATTAAAAACACCTTTAGACATTAAATGCTAATTTGGCATCAATGACAATATTTCCAACACATTTTTCACATTTTTGTAACATGAAAAATACATGATGGGATTTGGATCCTGTCAAAGAGATAAACCTCCCTTTTATAGCATGCAAAACTCTCAGAGCATTTTGCACATTTGTAGAAGTGCAAAGTGCACACCAAATCCCACATTCTACCAAATTCTTTTGTCAACTATCTTTCATGGAATGTGGAACCCAAAGTGCACTTTGCACATTTTACAAATTTATAAATTGTTCCTAGAGTTCCACCTCTTAGAAAATCATCCATTCATTCCCCACAGAGAGTGGACCTACTCCAGGCAGGTCTACTCTCCACCACCAACTACAATTCAATCACATTAATTATAGGTTTTCACTATAAAACTAAGTAGATTGGGGATTTCATTATCATTTTATTATTTGGTAATCATGAACTCAGAGATCTAACAACTTGTACCACACAATCCAACTTCAAGCCATGTGAAAATGAATACCTAGCAAAGTCTATAACTTTCAAGCCATGTCATATATAATACTTCCCTTAAGTTTTTGCCATAAATTCATATAATTTGAAACCATTTCAAAAATTATTTTCCTTTTTTCTTTTAAAGTTTCATTATCTTTTATAGATTCAGCATTGCTTTATTTATGCCATTACTTTAGGGTTACATTTTTTTTAGAATTGGTACTTCATTGCTTTGTGTAGATGTTTTATTAGTTAATTACATTATAGGGTTAAGTTAGGGTAGTCTAGGGTTTTTATATGGTTTCATGACCAAAAGTTTCAGTTCAAGTATTTTTCACTTAGTGATTATTACCAAAACCCCTTTCTTTTCCCTCCAATATTTTGCAATCCAAATCTAGTTTTTTTATCAACTAAGCAAAAATTCCAAAGAATATACTTCATATTTAAAATAGAGAATATTCCATTAAAAATATTCCCCTAGGGTCCCCATGGACACTAGACCTACCTCAAGCACCTTCAATCCCCATAGACTTCTACCACTCCAAAAAAATTGGACTTGCCTCTAAAACCTTCCACCTCTACTAGAGGTGTTAGAAGCATGTCCACTTCTACCTCAGACATGTTATGAAAGCCTCCAAGTTCCACTAGTGGACATGCTTCCAACACCTCCAAGTTCCACTAGAACTTTCACCTTCTAGAGACACCTCCAATTTTTACCAGAGAGTATAAGTATTTTAGACACCTATAAATTCCACCAACTTTCATAGTTGGTTTCTCACAATCATATCCATAGTCTCCATGCCTCCTAAAGAGATGGAGTTTAAATATAAGGGCCTTAGAGTGAATTCTAGTTTGGATTCTAATATCACAGAGGTCAAATCCTTGAGTTGGTCCTAATAATAGCCAAACACTATGATCCTAATAGGAAGCAAGTATATAGTGAAAAAGGGGAAAAGATTCTAGATCTTGATCCTGACTTCATCAACATAGTGTTTTCCATCCCAAAATTTGAGAGTTATTTGGATATAACTCCACATACATCTGCACATTTCTATGAGTAAAAAAAGGATGGATGTTATAATATAGTTAATAATCAATGGATCAAGATCCCCAAACATTACTCCACCAGATTGTCTAAGACCATGTATAGGTCTGATTTCATAGATGAGGTAGGGGATATTATAATACTACTACATAGGGTTATTGGCAATCTTGATGCCAAGTGATATCAAGAATGGATGTAATAGTATATCTGGACCACCTAAGAAACTAAACAATATATACATTAAGTCCAATTGATAAGTGACTCCCTCCATAAGAAATTGATGGAAGTACAAATAATGAACAAGTTCTACATCACATCTTATATTGTTTATATATTGGCCAAAAGAAGATTGTTCTCAGGCCCTAATATAATTCCTAAAAAGATAACCAAAGTTTACAAATACTACCCTAATCTCACACTACAAGCTAGTAAAAAAATTATTTTAGGAGAGGTAATGATACCTTCATCTACAAAATCATTATCGTGTTCAATCGATAACTTGGGAAGGAAAGATTTTCAAGAGTAACAAAGGACGAAATCAATAAATGGGGTTCATTCATCATACAATTCCTGACCTACTTCTACATTAGGGAATATGGATTCAATGGTTATCCCTACACACTTCCCCAATACATGAGTGATAAATGGGAATTATTGGAGTTAGTCAGAAAACTTAAAAAGATGCACAAACTCCTCTCAAATAGTCACAAGGTAGGGATACATTTCCCAATTTTCGTTTTCCAATACACATCTCATTCCCTCATGAAAGCTAGAGATGTAAAGGCCAAAATGTGCCAAATGACATTAAGAACTTTAAATTCTAGACCTTATTTTAATCCATATGGTAAAATAACCCATGCCCTAGACCTAAAAACATATGAACATGTGCCTTATTATGAAGTTTTTTGAGAAGATTGTGAGGATGAAGAGATGGTCAGGATGAGGGAATATTCAAGGATGTACCTATAATAGATAAAAGATTATGATATGGCACTAGTCCCTAATGACTTGGTGGATGAAGACTCTCAAGTTGACCTAATCTACCTTACACCAATCATTTCTATAACTTTACCACCAATGAGGTGGTCAGTTCTTGAATCTCTCTATGTTTGATAGAACAACCCCTATAATCAATAAAATAATTAATTAGCTAAGGAGTAAAGGAGTGTATGTCATAAGGGAGATAATAGGGGTTAAAGAGAAGCTTTCAAAGATCAAAGTAGAAGGTATCACTCCATCATAGGAGGGCCTTATTGAATCATCATAGGAACCTGATAAGAAGAATAAGAAAAAAATACTAAAGAAAATAAAGGAGAATCAAGCAGACACAAAGAATCCATGGATAAACTAATTGATCTTTCACCTAAAGACATAACAACAACATAGGTTTTTGTACATTCAAATCCTATAGCCTTGACCCCTATTTATACTAATCCCCCTTCTCCTACTCATATTACTTAGGAATTGTCAACCCTTCCACTTGTCTCCAATTCAAAGAGCTTTTCACCCATAATACCTACATCAATAATCCAAGTGTGATTAACACTAGTTAGTCAAGTGGACACTCATGGCCCCCCTATAATGGAATCTCAAGTTTCCAGTCCACCTTCCCTTCCTTCCATTTCACCTCCCCTAGTTGATCCACTCTTATTATCCCTTTCATTTATAACTCTTTCCATTGCATCTCCATTAATTCCCATCACTACCCAATAGTAAATTTTCATGGAATCAGTCACCTTAACTATGGTTCTACATGCCACCCCAACTCTTAGGACAAGTGATATTTCCACTTTATGTCAACCCACCATTTTCACATCACCAACCCTAAGTGGTCCCGCTCATATGATTTACATATTCAGTGCTTTAGCTTCCACCCTTCCACCAATTCCCAAATTCATAACCCTTACATTTGTTCCATCCTCCACTCCTACCACTTCCATTATTTTAACTATACCATCAGTCAAGATTAGAATAGCCCAGGTATTTGGTGAAAACATTGAATTGAAAACCACTGATAAAAATGGATCCCTAAAAGAACCTCTTAAGTAACTAATGACATTAGCTTCCTATGATTCCCTAATGGTTATAGCATCTACTAGTTATCAAAATTAGTTGTTTATTCTATAGTAACCATGTCAAAATAACAAGTGGTTACCCCTAGTTGGTTAGTCTAATTGATAATTAAAAAGAGGAAATAGATGATTAACCATAGTGCATTGGATTTTGTCATGTCAGAGGTCAAGAATTAATCAAAACCTACTCCTCAGACCCTCTCAATGACATTCAATGATGATAAGGGGGAGAGATATGTTGAAATTATAGTCCCCCCACTAGATAAATAAAAATAAAATATTATGGTAGGTGATTATTAGGTTTCTCAAATACACCTTAGATGACAAACTAGAGAAGGTCTTAAGCATGATGTGAAAACTAGTATCAACTCTCTCTTCTAGAGAATATATCATGATAAAACCACCAAGATGAGCTGAATATAAAATTAGATCAAGTGATAGAAGCACTAAACCAATTCATAAAGCCTAATGAAACATCACAACAACCATAGGTAAGGTAGCCAATCAGTCCAAATCAAGCTACAATTGATTATGTTTGATAGATTGATTACATGGTAAGGGATACAAAGGAATGGAATGAGGAACTGATCACTAATGGAAATAGGGTTTTTGCATCAATGATGGAATGTTATGGAATCATCATGGAAAGGAAAGAAATTTTGAAAGAGCAGATCAATAGCTATGAAGGGGAAATTTGGACCTTAAAATTATATTATTCCAAATTGATATCCATAAATTTTATTGATATGAATACCCTCATGACCAATAATATATTAAAGAGTGATGTTGAGGATGAGGAACTACATAGGGCTTCTCAATTTTGGATGTGAATACTAATAGAGTATCTTGAGTAAGCCAAGGAGGCTCATGATAAGGCAGTCGATGTATTGTTTGATATTGAAGGCATGATTATTTAAATGTCATGCCAACTAGTAGATGATGTCAATAATCTCCTTTAGATAGAGTAGGTCTAGAATAATATCAGATAAATAATTGAGAAAGAATCTATGAAAGACAGTCTTTATCCTAAGTTATATCCATAGGGTCACCAAGTATGAAAAATACATTGATAAGATGAGAGTGGAGATTCAAGGAATTAGGACTTTTAGAAGAGAATTATTTAAAGTTCAAGTAGATTATGCAGCCTTGAATATATAATCTTACAATCTAGATATAGAATGCATATAGGAAATATTCAAGGCCTTTGATGCATATATTGAGAAGCTATAGGCCAAGAATGGCAAGAAAGTTGAGGAATTTCTAGACAATAATTGATATTTTCTCCATGTTTTAAATGCCATTTGAAATTTCATTTCAAAAACTTTTTAATTTTTAATTTCATTAAAAAAGTACAAGTATATTTTTATAACTCTTTTTGAGAAAGAGAAAAACATATTTTACACTTTATATTTTTTGACTATGTGAAAGCTGTAGAAAACACAAGTGCAAATTGTACTTTCCATTTTGATAAATACAAATTGTTAAAAAGGGTACAAAATATGAAGTGCAAATTGCATGGTTCATTTTGGTAGAAGTAATAAAGGCTTAAAATTTGGAAGAGTCTCACTTATGTTAGGGTTTTTTGCATACAAAAGTCACTTAAATTATTTTCAAAGTTATCTTTATTTTTGAAAGAATAGTTATATTTTGGGTTCCTCTTTTTGTATGCGGAAGTAGTTCCAACCACTACCAAATGAAGAAGCCTTGCATGGATATTCAACACTTATAGCCACACCATTCTATACCAAGAATCACACCCAACTTTTGTATGACATTTTAAAACCATTACACAAGTTCAAAAATTTTATAAATGGAAGAAATCACCTCTTTTACATGAGGGTTTCAGATTTGCATGATCTCCTTCAATTGAGCATTCAAATTTTGTCAAATATATCTCATCTTGGATATATTTTGTATAAAAATGGGGAAACCCTATGGCTCAATCTATATTTTTTTCTAGTTATATTTTCTACATTTTGAATGTATTTACTACAAGCTATAACCTTTAGAGAGAAATAAAGTTGAAGACTTGTCGGTCTTGTCTTGAGAGATCTTTATGTGTGTGCAAGTTGTTTGATTATTTGTGTAATCTTTGTATCTTTGTTTCATTTTTAAGAAATTCATCTATGGTATTTTAATCTCTTGAAAATATTGTTTGGAATAAATATATTCTTCTTTTTTGTGAGAAATAGATAAAATACTACCTATGATTTCTATTTGTATGAGTCTATGCTGAAACAAATTCAATATATTTTTTGCTCTATCGTGTTTATTAAGAAAGCATTAAAATCCACTATGAAATATTTGGTGAAATCCCCATATTTTTAGTTTTCTATAAATTTTAATTCTTTAACTATTTTCCCAATCAAAACCCTAGTTTAGGATTCAAAAGCATTAAAGAGCGAGATTTCCATAAAACTAGTATTTAATTAGTTTGCATCAAATTTAGTGAAAGGAAGTCAGACTTCTCTAGAGAATAACCTCAAATTTCCAAGGTCCCGTGACTTTAGAGGTTTTTCCATTGTATCATTAGGCAATTTCACAACAATATATAAGATCAAGATAGGTGTAATTCTATGTGATAATAGTTACCCCAAGTTAGAGGGGTATAAATAATACTCTTTTAAGGGTGTAGTTTGGAGAGTTAATAGTTTTGTCATGCCTAGTGAAACTGGATTAAAGAGATTGGATCTCATTCCATCCTAATTCATTGATATCAATTAGCTATAAGCATTGAATAAGTATATTTGTTCTCAAGATCTCATGCCAAGGGTCATCAAAAAGCCTTCATCTAAGGTTAAGGCTAATTTTATGTTGATAGTGCACTTTATGCTTCAATTATCTCATGATATGTAATGGTTGTTTTTGAATGGATCTTCTATTCTACACCTCCTTATCAGCCCTATCATGACCCATAACATACCTATGTTACTTACCACCAATAATATGTTGACCCTTATTAGTTTTATGATCCTCCTTAGTGCTAATAATATCACCATTACCCTCCTTATGAGTATCCTATCCACCTCCTTGGCATCCCACCTATCCTCTTAACTAGTCTTGGCAAGATCATGTTTCTCCTAGTTAGCATGGACATGTCCCAAATCAATTTGTTTTAATCCTTAATAAGACTCTCTTCAATTATGATAAATACATGGTTGGAGTTGATACATAAAAGGGGTATGGCCAAGAGATCCCTAGCCACATAATGAATAATGTGAGGAACTCATCATAATAAATCAAGATAAAATGGGACTCTATTATGAGGGAGAATTAGACAAGGACAATTAGTGGAATTTTAGATGTAGGTGGTTTGATTTCAATCATAGAAGAGATTGGTTATTCATGAGGGGCATTAGATCCAAATTAATCAACCTCATGTGCCCTTCTCCATTTCATATCAATCCTTTTTTTATCAACCCATCCTTCCCCAAAAGACTAAGTCATATGAGTGTGAAAACCTTCTAAGTTTCCTACAGGGTCCTCAAACCTTCCTTAATTAGAAGGTCTATCCAAGAAATTATGTAAAATAAGGAATAAGTATGTGTTGAGAGGATTGAATATTATACTTGGCAAAGCCTTCCCCTTCCTAATCAACTTGAGGAAATTGGTGATCAAATTAGACTTTACTTTGAATCCCACCTAGATAGATAAGTTAAACTTGAAAATAAACATTTATCTCAGTCAATGGTAGATACAAGAGTAATGCAATCTCAATACAAGGTGCCTTCATTCATTAGACAAGTTTAAACACATGTAATAGAAGAAGCTCCTAGATCCAAGGTTCTAACTTGGAATCAAGTAGTGGAGTCATGGGGGAAGGGAGGTGAGTCAAGCCTATACTACTAGGTTGAAGTTAAAGGGAAACCTAAAAAGTTTGATTCCCCATCCCTCCCTCTTTAAGATCTTAAAGCATTAAAATCATGGAGGTCAATTTAAGAGAATATGTGGAAGGAGAATGAAGTGCTAGTTGTCAAAAGTGAGTATCTTAGTGAGAAGAATCAAGAATCCATAACACCACTAGATTTGACCTCTCTTCTATAACTCTTCTAAGGATCTTCCATTCCACTCCTTGAGAAGGATCCTATCCTTTAGGAGACAAGTGAAGAATATATATATCTATAGTGAAATATGATGAAGGTGATTTAAGTGAACTTGAATAAGAGATTGCCATTGGGACACCTCTTAGTGAGGAGAAACAAAAATTAGTCTT
Organism: Torreya grandis; assembly: GCA_037957365.1. NCBI lineage: Eukaryota > Viridiplantae > Streptophyta > Pinopsida > Cupressales > Taxaceae > Torreya > Torreya grandis. Next base: position 120,069 of record JARHVA010007845.1, read on the forward strand.
TAACAATGCAAGAGATGGTGAACTCCAAAAAGATCAAGGTAAGAAAAGTGAGCCAAAAGAGGAAAGCACATTATTTGGATAAGAATAAGATGATTTTTAGGACCTTCTTGATGACATGGAAGATATTCATGACAATATTAAGGTGTAAAATTAGAATACATGTTCAACTTGTAATAGCTACAAAATAAGGAGATAACCTTAAAGAGTTTTTAAATGTTTAAGAAGAGGTAATTGTTGATATTGAGACTCCTAGTTTCATTATAGTTAAAGAAATCATTCCTCATTTCCAATAAAATTGTGTTGCTGAACATGAGCTCCCAATAGTGGATGAGACCTTAGAGAATGATCATGATCACATGGAATGTTAAGATAATGACGAGGATCTATGGTAATAGTATTTGGAAATTTGTTGTGAGTTTGAGACTCTTCAAGAGTATATACCTTATCTTGGATAGATTGAGAGTTTTTTTGTAGCTTTCCTTATTCTTAAAGATCAAAATGTAAAACTTAAAAATAATGAAAGAGAGGAATTTATCATCTTACATTAGATAATTATCCATTTGAGGGTCATCTAGAGATCGAGATGATTGGTCTAGAGATTGAATAAGGACTTATTGAGCCTAGAGGGAATCTTGAGAGTGAAGTTTCAATATTAAATGGACTCCTTTAAGGTGATACTAATATAATTATTTAAGAAGAAATATTAGCTGTATATGATCTTGTTGTTTTAGTAGCTAACCAGCATGACAGAGTCCTAAAGCCTAATGGTTATTTCCAAATGATCATGAGCAACCAATAGAAACATGATGTAGACTTTGAAACACTAAGTGAATATGTGCTTATAGGTTATCTATTTTCAACTACCATTGCACTTGAGATCATGCTAAGAGAGTGGGAAAACATGAAGACTAATCCATCAAGAATCATGTCTTTGGAGCAACTTGTTTCACACCATGGCCTATCTCATAAAAGGAGAGTATGTAGAAACTTCCCCTTTGACCCCCAAGTAATAAGACTTATCCAAGTTAGTTTTTTGTAGTGGGGTTTTGTCTTATTTTCAATAAGTGTGTCAACACAAGTATAGTGTGTTAGCTGACTTAGTTCTTTGTTGTCCTCTCTTATTATCTTCTTAGGTGTTTATTTTTTGTTGTGTGACTTTGTGGTGTTTCTTTTGTTTCTTTTTTTGTCTTGTGAGATGTTTAATTTTTTTAAGTCTAAAAGTTATTGGTCATAAAGTATCAACTCAGTCAAATAAGTCTTTCATATGATCCATGATTGTCATGCACGAGATAGATAGTTCTCTTCACCAATAGGTTGGTCAACCCCTTGAGTAACCAAATATGTTGATAATTTGGCCTCCCAAGCCAAATTTAAACCCATATAACCAAAAAATTTCCCATGACACACATTCAAAATTTTTCATGGTGGTCTAGAGCTTGTCATGGTCTATTGAATGCTCCTTAAAAGCCTTTTAGCATTAGTTAATGTGTCACAATTAATAGAATAAGCAATACGTTTGCATATAAACACCAGACCTAGATGTGAGACCAATAGAAAATACATTCATCATGAAACAATTAAATCAAAGTTGAACATACCATAACATAGATATATTATGGGAAAACCTCATGAAAAGGTAAAAAACCCAACAAGATTATTCATTATTTGAGAATTAAAATGTACTCAACACAAGATTTCTCTTCTCACTTTTTTCATTGCATCTTACAATAAAAATTCTTTTATTATATAGGGAAGGTAATCTACCCATTAAAAATGACATTTTATAACCACAACATTAATGAGTCCAACATCTACAAAGGTCATTTAATATATTTTATTATTTATTTACATGAGGATAAACTCATGATAAATAATAAAATATATTATTATTTAACCAATGTAATTTAATGTATTAATGGTACATAAATAACACCACTTAACCATTAATTATTCCAATACCACCCCCCCCCCCACCCCCACCTTAATATTAAGTGGGGATATATGGTGATTTTTAGGAGGTAACAACATAACGAACCTACACTCCATGAACCATCCACATGATGAGTTTTAGGAGGTAATGATTGAAGGAAACATCCTTCATCATGCCATAGTCACATCTAAAAGAATTATGATATGTAAAAATATTCATCCAAAGGTATTACACTATGTAATCACAATCACATAGTCACCTTTAAAGGAATTACGTTATACAACTATAGATACCCAAGGGTATTACACTATGTAACCAAAATCACATGGTCAACTTTAAAGGAATTACACTATACAACCATAGATACTTAAAGTCTTTGCACTATTCTAATAGGCACATTGAAAGGAATTACACTATGTTACCCTAAACCACTTATAGTGAGTTTAGGCTACTATGATCATGAAACTACATCCCATAGTGAGAATACATCCCACAATTTCTTATGAATAATCAACCAAACATATTGGATTCTTTTATAACATAAATACCTCCATGATATTATGTGTTGGGTATAGTGTAGAATTCCATATGAAGTTTACCAAAATTACATAAAGTGTTATATTAAAATGCTTTACAATGAGAAGACTAATAGAGAGATAGAAGGAAACACATGACCCACATGGATTTTAAGAAGTGACATTGTCATCACACTCCCCCTCAATGATAACTTTGATAAGCCCAACATTGAATGAACTTCAATAGATTTTATTTTATTGGTGCTGCATTTGATTTTTCACCAAATCTAAATAACTTTGACCATCACCAATAAGGTTGGTACAATGAGAAACTTTCACATGATGTTCTTCTATCATCCTTCATAACCACACGGCTTCTTTAGTAACTTCCACATGAAGTGTTCCAAGTGATATCACCTACACCAATCATAAAGACATATCCAGAAGTACACTCATCATAGTATGGTTAACATCATAATAATGAAATAAATTATCATAATCGAAGGAAAAATAATATAAACCAAAGTTTATATTTCTTTTATATACCAAAGTATTCACTTCACTAATTTCCAATGATCCAAGTATATATCTTGCATGAATTTGGAAGAAACATCCATATATTGTGAAAATATCTATCCTATTAATGGTTAGATAAATCAAAATACCAATAATATATTTGTAAATATGGGTTAGCTTTATTGCACATAGTTTTTAGATCAAGCTTTAACATAACCTTTAATAGGAGTATATGTAAGCTTGCAATCAAGCACGTTAATTTTAACAAGAAAGTTATGTGATGAACATACACTAAATTCACTAATAATTTTATACTAAGATAACCAAACATTACATATATTATTAATAATAATTCATATTATTATTTGAGTCATAAATATTTTTTCTTCCTTTTAAAATCAGCATTACAAGTTTGCATTTTATACTAAACCAAAAAAAAGGTTTAGAAAGAAAATTTTTTAATATGTTTTATAATTGTTTTTGAAATAAAAAACACATATTATAGTGATTAAAAAACATTATCAACTTTATTTGATTGAAAAACAATTCAAAAACACAAATAATTTCATCAAGGGTAAATGTTGCAAGTGTCATAAATAGCGTTGCAAATTGCACTATTTGACTAAATTTTTGTAAAATTAATAGTAGGAGGTTTAAAATAAAATAAAATACCATCCCAATGTGTTAGGAAGGTACAAAAACATTAATATCGACTGGTCACATGACCATCTTCGATGAAGAATATGACAAGTCAAGGGTGTCAAAAGTGTTACAAGCTTCACACGTGAGATTTTGCATGACTAATCACTAGAATTTTTAAATAATTAATTTAAAATAAATTAATTAATTTTTATAAAAATATATTTGGGATTTATATTTTATTTAAGGACCTTGGATCTATAAGTGTTTTCGAAAAACACTAGTACACTTCCCTTTGTCCAATACAAGACTTCACATGCAAGCTACATGATTTAAAACTTATTTAATTCATTATAATTTTTTAAAAATAAAAATATTAAATGCATGTAAAAAAATATCTTGTGATTGTATAAATAAAAAAATCTAATGTTTTTAAATCTTTTTGGAAAATACAAATCAACTCACATGGGCCCACCATGTGCTTGCATGAAAAATTGGCTAATTATTAAATCAAATATCTAATAAATAATTTATTTAAAAACTATTAATAAATATTAAAAATATTTATAAACATGCGTATAAGAGAGTAATGGCACATGTGGAGGATATGGAAGCATGAAATGAGTTTTTGGTAACCAGTTTTGAAGATATAAAGTTTGAAACCACCTTGAAAATGCCTTCTAAAGCATCCAGAACAACCAGATCTAAGTTTTTATAAGTGGAAATTGATTTTTTAATTTTTTAATATGATGTCATACTATGGTACCTATATATAATTAAAAAATTCAAAGGAGCATGAAATGACCATCTTAAGGTTTGAAAAATTGTCAATCTCCTTAAAATCTCAAAACTAAGTAGTTAGGGTCTTCACAGATCAAAAAAAGATTGAAAATTATTTTTTTCTGATTTTTGTTTCATACAAGGGAAGTGCCAAGCCATACAAGAATGCTAAATGAGGATGAGAAAAAAATAAAAAATCTCAAGTAGTAGTTTGCAAGGTTTGGAAATGGTTTTGAAGACTTAGAAACTAATAATACACCCTTCAAGGACCAAAACCACTGAGTAGAGGATATCAACAAAAAAATTCACCAAAGAGGCCAAAAAATTCCATAATATGTCATTCTAAGAGTTTGGTTTGATAAAAAACCAAGTGAGGTTCCAAAGAGATTCTTGAAAGGTGATTTGTAGGTTAAAAGAGTGAAGATTTCACCTTTCAAAAACTAAATGAGCAAAGCAATTTCAAATATAAATTTTTCTTCAAATTTTTGACTTTCCAAGGCCATACATATGCTGTACAAATACAACTATTGGCTGATTTTCTCACTTGTTAGCTCTATTGATGCTTTCAAGTGCCTTTAAGTACTAGATTTGTAAATAGAGAGCTTAAAAGACATTTTTATATAGATCATTAGTTTAAAAAAGAAAATTTTAAGATTTTAATGCTCAAAGAACCATTTTAATTCCATTTTTAATACTCTCAGTTAAATTTTTAACATGAAAATAATCTTGAAAACTGATAAAATGATTAGATCTAAAATCTCTAGGATCTAAGAACAAAAATAAATGAAAAAAACTTACTTTTATTGAAGAGGAAGCTTAAAATTCTTTCATGAACATATCATAGATTTAAAAATGGATGAATTTAGGCTTTAACAAAATCCAAAACTCTTATATATGATCTTTCCACTTTATCATGCATCAATCGGCTTTGATACCATGCCAAAAAAAGCAATATGATTGCATACGAACACCAAATCTAGATGTGAGACCAATATCAAAGACATTCACCATGAAACAATGAGTGAAAATTTTAACACACAATAACAAAAAAATAAGATGGGAAAACCTCATGAAGAGATAAAAAACCCACCAAAATTATTCATTATTTGAGAAACAAAATGTACCCAATACAAGGTATCTGTTCTCACTTTTCTCATTGCATCTTAGAATATAAACTTTTTATTATATAGGGAAGGTAGTCTCCCCATTATAAATGACTTTTTTAAACCAACACATTAATGGATCTAACCTCTCCAAAGTTCATTTAATATAATTTATTATTTATTTACATGAGGATAAACTCATGATAAATAATAAAATATATTATTATTTAACTAGTGTAATTTAATGTATTAAGGGTACATAAATAATGCCATTTAACCATTAATTATTCTAATAATAGTGTATGCTAGACATCACTTTTAGATATCCTCATGTCATAAGTATCTTGAGTCTTCGGGTTATGTAGTAAGCTATCATGTTAGTACTTGAGTTAATGGAGAGGTGTCAAAGGTATTTTGAAGCCTAGAGAATAGCCTAAACATTGTTTGATAAAATTAAGGTTTCTTAGTAGAAATTAAGGTATTTGGAGAGTTTAAGGTTTCTAGTTCTCATGGCATTTAGGCCTATTTTAAGCCATTTATTAAAGAGAGACAATGATATAAATATGGTGAAGGGTTTTCAAGCCTTGTTCAATTCTTAACATAGTGTTTAATGATATATCTAAGGTTACCTCCATGGTCCACTCATTCAAGCATGTTTCAAGCTTTCTTGAAACCCCTAAGGTTGTCAAATGGTTGCCAAACATGCCATATGAGCTAATATTCATGTTATAAACATATATAATAATATATTTTTAGGTGTCACATTCAAATTTTGGGGTATTAAAAGGGCTATATTGCCATCCTTTTGCCATGACAAGGTGTTTTCATGCATAAACAGGTCACTTTGAAGTCAAACACATCTTAGTCCATCAAAAGGGGGTCCCACACATTGAAAATGGATCTTCAACTTCCCTTCATATATACCACCTATTTGAAACTCATCATGGATTCTATTTTCCCTCCCTCTTCTCTCTAATGTTTTATTAAGGCTTCAGACATGATAAATGCAAAAAATAAGCTATTTTACAAGTGTGTACAGGCTTGTATGGATCTATACAATCATGTCCATACAAACGGAGGTTAGACACTTCATGAAAGTTCATAGAAGGTATACAAGAGAGTTTTAATGTACAATATATATAAAATAATCCAAAAACCATTTTCCTTTCTCCATCAAGCTCTTTGGTATCTTTAGACAACCAGTTAGGTTCTTGCTCTGTATAAATAGGAGAGAAAAGATGAGGGTCTAAGATTTTTGGCAGAGGAGGAGAGTTTAGTTGGATTAAATATTGTGACATTTTTTCTCAAATTTCTTATCCCTCCTTTTTAAATAATGACTAAGAAGGTAAGGGACTCATAGTGTCTCATCCATCCAAGTAGGGTACCAGTTTACTTCATTTTCTCCATTTCTAAGCATGATGAAAGAGGAATGGAAAGTGGGGTGGTTTATCAAAGGTATACACAACATTTATACACCATCCTCAATCCTTATTTCAAATGTGTGACCTTAGGGAGATAAGAAAAATTCTTGTGGAGTTATTTGCAGGTTGATAATAATAGTTTGTTGATACTTTAAGGTATTTAATGGTTATAGAGTGTTAGTGAGGTCTTAGGAAAAAGATATTCCAAACCCTTTGAGTCTTTACAATAGTTATTATTTAGTGATTTCATGGATCTAATTCCCACAAAATGGTTATAACATAGTTCCACATGCAGTCAAGTGGTCTAGATCAAACCAATGAGCCTGTAGACCTACATGAAGGCCTCTAACATAGTTTTTACTAAGTTTTGAAAAGTTTAATGAGATATTTCATAAGGTTTTAGGTAGGATTCAATAGAATCAAATATTTTGGGAATAATAGACCAAGTTTTGGTAGTTTTTTTATACTTCATAGTTGTCATGATGGCCTAGATTTAATCAGTGAATCTTTAACCCTCCTTCAAGACTTAAAAACATGTTTCCAAAGACCAAAATGAGTTTTAAGCCTGACTGAAGAGCTATCTAGATGAAATATAGGTATAATTCTACATATTTTAGGAATAATAATGTTACTTATAAGCTCCAACATCATCTAAGGTTCAAATATTAAGGTTATTCTAAGGTTCAAATATTCTTGATAAAGCATATATTATGGTTATGTCATGAGATTAACCATGTAAAGGGTGATAAGATTACACCATAAGGTTTATAGAAGATTAAAAAACCATTTATTGGATAGTGTTTATAGCATTTATTAGGATGTTAGACTCAGGTAGATAGGAGAGGTTCACTATGATAGACCAGGCAGACTTGAGAAGTCCTAACATACCTGTGTAAAGGCATGGATCTTATCTAGAGGTCACTGCACTAAAGTGAATGACCAACTAGGTCAAGAGATCATCCATACCTATAAGCACATGTAAATTATTAATTCAAGTCAAAATAGCTATATGGGGTCATCTATTTATTTGTGGGAAGGGGCAAAGTTCTAAAAGGCATCCAAACTACAAGAGGCTCTTAAAATGTAGTCAAAGAACTCAACTACCACTTGTAGTCTAGAATAAGAAAGAAAAGTACTATGTGGTGTATGAGTTAGATAATTTTTTGAAGAGGAATATGTTAGTGAGAGAACCCCCAACATTATATTTTTGTGAATAAGTGAACTCAAGGTGACAACTAAGAAAGAAGTCTATACTCACAACCGTAGGTAGGACCTTGGTGGGAAGGTGAAAATGTTGAGACCTACATAAGAGTGAAGTGAAAAATTGAAAATAATGTCTCCCAAATGTTTCCTATATGTGAAAAACATATTCCATTAAATTTTATTAGTCCTTTGAGGCATAAGAGATCCTAATGGCTTAATTAGGCCTATTAGGCCTAAACAAGCAAATAGGCAAAGTGAAGTGGGAGATGTGTGAAAACCTACATAGAAAATGGTATAAGAGGTAAAATATAGTATCAAAATTGGATTCTAAGGGTTATAAATACCTCGATTTTATTTTTTAACCATTGAGATAGCAGAGATCCTTGACAGGTTAGTGAGGCTTATTAGGCCTAAGCTAACATGAATAGGCCTAGAACTAAAATATGAGGATTTATGTATGTTCAAGGGATGGTTGAGTTTAGAAGAGATTAAGAAGTTTATAAATAGATATAAGGTTATATAAATCATGTATGTTATATAAAAATAATATTAAAATTCAAATAAAATAAGTTCACACTTGTAGCCCAGGCAAGTCTAAGAACATCCATAGGTAAGGTCCTTAGCAAGGAATGAAAGTGTAAATAACCATACATGAAATGAAGTACAAGGTTTAGAATAGGTTCCTTGAATTTTATAATAATATTTATCAACATTTATTGAGTATCTTGGTCTTTTGAGATGGACATGAAAGAGCCTAATGGCCTAAATAGGCCTATCATGCCTAAACAAGCCTACACATAGAAATTAGAGACTATTGCATATTTAGGAGTATTTATAGTTATAAATAATTAGGGATGGAGGATAATAATGTCATAAGGTAAATATGTAAGTTTAAGCTCATAAAATATGGAAAAAAGGCATTTGTAGACCTTTAGGGTCAAATTGACTTAGAGAATCAAGAACCTTAGTCAAGAGCTAAGGAGGTTTGCAAACACTCAAAGGAGTGGAAAAGGAAAGGAAAACATGGAAACATGTTTTTGGGTTTTCATAGAACCCTATGAATTTTTATAAGTCAAATTAAATGGGTTTTTCACCTTTTCACTTTGTTTCCCTCCATCAAATGCTCAAAATGCAATTTTTTCAACCTATCAAGCACTTCCTCCATGTTTAAACTATATAAATAAAATGCATGGTGAGCTCATAAACTAGGGAAAGTTTAAGGAAGTTTTATACCTCATTTTATTATCATTTTTTTTACATTTCAATCCTTCATGACTATGAGTAATTGTTAAGAGGTCAAACATGTCTAAACCTACCTAAACCAATCAAAATAACTTGATGGAAGAAATTTTGGGAAATTTTTAATAAAAATAATTGAAATGGTCCTTAAGAGACCTAAACCATATGATTAACTTTATAATTCAATATTCATGGCATTAGGTTGTATAGATAGTTGTATAGACACCATAAAAACCATGTTATTATAGGATTTAGTGATGAAAATAGGGCATATAACCTGATGAGGAGTTAAATATCATGGGATAGGGTAGTTTGAGACATATTTCACCTTTTAAAATAACCAAGTCACAATTATTCTTAGAAATACTCATACAAGTCTGCACCAAATAAGTAGTCTAGAAAAGCTAGTAAGAGTTGACCTAGTCACTTAGATGGACAAATTTGTAGGTGTATACTATTGGTAAATCACATATAATTATGTAAAAAGTTCATTTAGGTATAATACATGCTCATTTACCTATTTTTAAGGTTATGTTTATCTTTCATGGCCACCTAAGTAACAAACACCAAATGAATAGGCATGATTGCCTAGTAGGACTACTTAATTAAGTAGGAAAAGATGTTGGTTTCCATGAGCGGATATTGAGTAATTTTATTGTCATTATACCATTTTAACTAATACATAAAGTTAATAAAACACACTTCATGTTCATAATGGATAATGGAGTAATTTTCCAAGCCTAGTCAACATGTACAAATGGAAGGTGGGCTACTTTATGACTCATGAAGGTTAATTGAAGCACAATACACCTTTGTAACTATCATGAGGATAGTTTGAATGACTAAATTGTCATTGAAATAATTTAAATAGGTCAAATATGTTTGAATCAACCTCTACCACTCCATCTTTATGTCACAATCATTGAAAGACATCCACTAGCCAAGTCAATTCATAGGAGAGTTGAAGGAGATGTAACGGATCTTCATGTAGATTGCACCTATTTTTGGAGTCAATGAGGGTTAAAATTACGTATCCTCCATAGTTACATTATATTTTATCTTATCTCACCTTCTCATGGTTTTATATATCAAGTCTTTAAGGTTGTTGTTCTCATCCCTTGGTTGGGTATGAGGAAACTCTACCAAAGTTTGTACTTTATAAACCTATTGAACTAATATATGAACTATTTAATATTATCCATGCTAGTATCTAGTGTGTTATAATATTATTTTATGTTAATAAGTATTAAATTCTCCCCATTTATAAGTCCTTGCCTTAGATGATATTATATGTTATATGCAAGTCACATAGTGTGTAAAAGTGTTGGTGACTGAGACTAGAGTGGAAGTTTTATTGGTAAGTGTCTTGAATCAGACCTTCCCTTCATGATCCTCATGTTTTAATCATTTATCATAGATTCTATTTGAAACATTGATGTCTATAATCTCAGTTGCTTTCTTAGTTCATTAGTGTTGTTTAAGCTAAAATGGAGTGGATAAATCATATTAATGAATCACCTCAAGTATTATAGGATTTATTTTCATGAATTTGTCTCTCCCTTTTCACCCCAAAAAATTATTAGGTTTAGGATTTGATACATGATTGATGTACCAGAGGTTATATTACCATAAACTAGTGTTTTATCCCATCTATAGGTCGTTCATAGCCTTAGTCTAATCCCAAGTTACCCTAAACTTAAAGGGGTATAAAAAATCCTCTCATAATGGTGTAATTTGGAGAGTTAATAGTAATTTTTCAATATAGATGTGTAGTAATGATGTGGTAGTCCAATAGATACCCATGCAGTGACTGATAAGTGGCAATAAAGTATAAATAGGTGGCTGTAAAAATAGTTGAATGGTGTTCAAAGCCTTATCGAGATAAGTAAATACATAATAAGTTAAAAAACATTAAAACATGATGACACACCAATACTCTAACTTCACCAAGAATATTCAACTCTTAGACACACATGTGGAACCAAAAGAGTCTTGTCACCAACCCCAAAATTTATATTGCCAAACAAAATTTAAAAGACATGGATGTGGCACCATAATAGAATTAAAATATTTTATTGTGCATTAAGTTTAAAAGGTTTTTCTCCCTTATAAAATATTGGTTCTTCATTGAAAAAAGGTCAACATTTTTTAAGCAACCTCACACTGCCAAAATTTTCCCTTTGAGATCATTTTTGTTGGCTAAACCTTACATGTTAATGATAATTAATTTCACCTCCCTCTATTATTATTACACTCTATGTTATATTTTTGTTTATTGATCCTTGTCTATGGGTAATGTCTACCCCTCTCATCACTTTCCACTCCCAAAACCTTTGTGTGGAACTTTTGACTTACTTACAGGTTATATTTTGTATACATACAAGTCTATATAGACATTATTTGTGGATCATTATTCATCCTCCCATTATTTACCTATGTTCTCACACCTCTATGTGAAACACTTATGTATTTGGAGTGTCCTTGGTGGAGTTTGTGTGATAACATCTTGCTCTCAAATAATAGTAGTGTGTCAACGGTAGTAGGAGTGCTCACTCTATCCTTGATGCATTACATTTAATTTTCTAGTGAATTATTACCTTTTCCTTCCCTTTTCCCTAAGTATATTAGGATTATATTATTATTATATTTACCTTTATTCTCTTTAGATTTGTGCACTAGTCCTAAACTAGGTACACTTAGAATAAAAGGAATCCAACCTATTCCAGAGGCTCATCCTAAAGAGTACAAGGGTCCCACACCTTGGGGACATTCCTATAATTACAATGAGACAAATTATGTCTCACATACATAGGTGAGTGATATCACTTTCATGCCCTATGCAAGGAATTTCACACACCTTAGGGACATTCCTATCTTTACAATGAGACAAATGATGCCTCACGTGCATAAGTGAGTGATATCACTTCCATGCCCTATGAAAGGAATTCATTATCTATGACTTACCAAAAATCCTCTCACACTTTATATCATCCATGAGTGAATATTTTGAATGATAATAGTTTCTAGCATGCCTAGTGGGACTCAGTTTGATGATCCTTATATAATCCATTATAGATTTTTGGTGTTTTTTTAAGTGCATATTGTCATTTATGTCATCTTTTTTCAACACCATAATGACTTCATAGATTAAATATACTAGTTTTCGTCATCACAGTGCTTAAATATATGTCTTTCTATCCCCCCATTCCATGAAAATGCTATTTTCCTACCTCCTCATTTATCATATCAAGTTTGTGAGATTGCATGTAGTTTCCCCCTATTTTGACTTGGATTAGTAGGGTATTACCATTATCATAGTGTTTACCTCTATCCCACCCATATTAATCCTTATTGGAAAATTACTCATGCTTATAATCATTCCATTGAAGGCCATGTTGCTCTGAATTAGTATCATGGTTATCCTCCCAATTAGCCACAAAAAAGTAAAAACGATATACAACTTGATTTATAGAGACAACTATTGGATATTAAAAGATATAAAGAGTGTGTTAGGTAATTATAATACCTTAATTATTAATATTACATTCATCAATAAGATATAATGTAGAAACATAGATATAAAGAGGAATGCTTGGCTAGGTAGGTCACAGCCAAAGAAGATCAGGTGTGCCTATTACTCTTATAGATTGAAGAAGTTAAATTACATATAATTTCCTTTCACTCCTTATTTTCCTAGCTTCAATTAGGCTCCCCCTATGCTTACAATCCAACCTATGAGGTAGCGAGATTCTATGCCCAAAGTCCCTAGCTTTAAGCAAGTTAAATCGTCTGCATTTTCAAGTATACCCCCTGATTTCCAAGTTTTATAGACCCCCCTTCCTTTAATGATAGTATGTTTATCCTTTAAAAAAAACCAAAGTGAAATAATGGAAACCTTCTTTTTCCATGTAACTTGACTTCAAAACTCCCAACCTTGTGAAACCTCCTTTTGTGTTAGCCAAAACCTTATGCCCTCCCACCATATCCCTATTCAAAGGAGGACCAATTATGTGGAGTATAGATGAATTAAAATCATAATAAAAGGAGGGTTCCTCAAGATAAGAATAGGATATAATAATTTTCAATCTCCTCTATGTCATCATAATAAAAATATCAAACTTGCTATGAGAAGAAGATAAATATAACTAGATGGATCAACAGGTTGGTGAGTGAATGAATAAAGTGGAATTATAAGGGGAGGATCATAATGAGGAGGGGTAAATATTCACCACTATATAATGTATCCAAAATATTGGGCCAAACTTCTCTTGGGTAAATGATCTACCATTTGATGTTATAAAAGAGGACCTCAAAGAATAATCATCCCTTCAAGAAGAGTGCATGCCTAAAGAGAACAACCATGATCACCTAAAGGTTAGCATATAGGAAAAATTAAAAATGTAGGAGGAATAATATTTTGGGATGAGCTAGAGGAATTTTGATCAAGTATGGATGATAAATCAAAATCCCCTCAGGAGTAGACCCATGACCAACTCTACACCAACTGCTAGTGTCAATCTTATATTACAAAAAGGTAGGGTGTGTACACATAAGAGGTTACATTCTTGTAAATGGAAAAATATTTCAAGGGTTTAGGCATGAATGAGTCATGAAAATTCTAATTCAAACCAAGGGAATAATATTGGCTAGTTAAGCTCAAGAAGTAACAAAAAAATACAAAGGAAGTTATGGTGATGACTATTATCAACCCTTGCACACCTAGACACATCATAGAGTTGTTTTCAAAAGGAATTTTGGAATTAAAGAAATAAATAGTATATGAGAATGGGCAACCCAATAAGCTCATGAGCTTCTCTACCATTAGGCACAAGCCTCTCAAGTTTTGAAAAGCTCAGTCTGAGTAAAGAGCACAACTAGGTGCTAAGAAATTTAGGAGGGATTGGATCAACTTCAAAGGCATAACCCATTTAAGAGGAATAATTATGTGAATATTGATGGATTTATTCATTGAAAAGGAGCCCAAGAAAGCTATCTTTCTTAATCACTCTTTAGAATTATCTAGGGTGCACCTCCTTAGCATAAAATAGATGCTCTCTCACCTAATCCTATTACATATCAACAATAAGATGATGCACAATGAAAATGATATAAGAGGTTTATATTTTGTCCTAAGAGGATGAAGGCTCATGTTTGTAGGTTGTATATAGTAGATTAGATTAGTTCACATTATATTTCCCTAAGTCCTACAAGTACATTCTATAGTATTAATTTAGTTTTATTTTCCTCTAAATACATCTCACACATCTATTAATTTTTATTCTCCCTTTACCTTATTGAGGGAAAGAATCAATTCAATTTATTCTTGTGCCATACATCCTAACTTCACAATTCCCAACCTTGTCATTTAAAACATATACCCTTGGATGATATTTAGTGCATTAGGCTTTGTGGTAGGGTGTAAACTATGAATGCCTTGTGCAGGGCACAAAACTATTTGGCACTAGGCACAAATCATCCATGGGTTCATGTTTTGAATGATAACAGGTCAATTTTTACTTGTTCATATAACCTTCATGAGTTTATATTATTATTCCACGTATTTGATTATACACATTTTTTCTTATTACCTAGTATGCCTCATGTTTACTAAGGTTTTATCATAAATGCCTATATCATGAGTTTTACATTCCCTATTTGACTAAAATAATCATAATATTTCCCCTTGGTGAATATTTTTTTGTTAACTTATCATACCCCTTAAGGTTTCCATTTATGAGTAACATTATGGAACCTTGGATAGGACTAGACATTCTTCATAAAACATTTCCTTAGTTTTCCCCTTATTACCATTCACATCATTGGTGTTCATCTTGTGAGTTACAGTGTAAGACCTTGAATAGGACCAAGCATTTCTCACAAATTACCACATTAAATCTCTTTAAATTGTTCCAAGCATTTATATCTACCTTATTGGTGTTCTCATTATGAGTTTCAGTGTAATACCTTGGATAGGACTAGGCTCTCCTCAAAATATTCCAATAAAAAGTTCATATTATAACCAAGTCAAAATTAAATTACATGATTCAAATTTGATATAATTTGTGTGACATAATGATTTACACATAATTTAAATACTTCCCATCTTTATTTCGTATGTTTTATGCTTACTTCATAAACACTTCACTTTTATCTTCTTATTTTATGATTGTGTATGATTACAACCATTTTATTAAATTTCTCATACTTCCCACCTTGATCTAGTATGATTAATTTGATTTATACTCACCATTTTTTTCTTTTCTTGCTTCCCATCTTGATTTAGTATGATTGATTAACTTTATTTTTTGTCTATCTTTATACCATTTGGTATAACATGTTTACCACTTTATTAAAAAAATTCATACTTTTAAACTTGATATAGTATGACTTATATTTGTTTTAATTTGGTGCATTTTTAAAATTATACATGGTTTGAAACACTCATTACCTTTTACTTCATAAACACTTCATTTTTATCTTCTTATTTTATGATTGTGTATGATTACAACCATTTTATTAAATTTCTCATACTTCCCACCTTGATCTAGTATGATTAATTTGATTTATACTTACCATTTTTTTCTTTTTCTTGCTTCCCATCTTGATTTAGTATGATTGATTAACTTTATTGTTTTTCTATCTTTATACCATTTGGTATAACATGTTTACCACTTTATTACAAATTTTCATACTTTTAAACTTGATATAGTATGACTTATATATATATATATATATATATATTAATTTGGTGCATTTTTAAAATTATACATGGTTTGAAACACTCATTACCTTTTACATTACCATTTTGGTTTATGGTATTTATTAATTTATTATTTTTACACATTTCCCATCATGATATAGTGTGTATTACATTTTATGATTATTTACACTTTTCTAAATCATTTGCTTTTCTTTTTAACCCTGCATGTGTTTCACATATTGTTAGAAAAGAAAATATACATCACATAACTCCCATATCATATAAAACAAAAGTAAAATACATGTGCTAGTAAGGAAATATATCCATACAAACATCCATGATAGCGATGCAATGCATGGACTATGAAATGTCCATATATATATATATATATATATATATATATATATATATATATATATATATATATCCATCATGTCTATCCTATGGCTGAGCCATGATGCTCATGGATGTCTATGATTGAACCCTTTTAATGGTATGTTGTAATGATATAGTTTAGGATCCTAAGCCATCAACCTGTCCCTATAGATTGGCCACCAAGGCATGTACACATCCAAGATCTAAATTAGTCACAATATGGGTACTTATTTCTTATGTTAATGCTTGTTAAGATCAGGCCTCTCCCTTTACTACTCTTGTATGTCGCTTTAGGCCATCTCTTCTCACTTGAAACTATCGATCATCCTCCCTAACCAATCTAAACTAGATATCATAAGCTAGAATATATGGTACCATAGGATCTACTAAGGTGGATGCCTCATAATGTGACAACACCCCATCTAAAATATCATGGTGTGTAGCCATAATCATGGCTCACCATATGATCTCCTCTAAAATAGTCTCTACAAACTAAAAACTAAATATACATCAGATTTAAAATACATATATCTCAAACCATCTATCTACACCAAATACATAAATGACAATAAGGCTACTAATCTATGTCAAAAACCTAATAAATTAAAGAATTTCTTACAAGTACTATTGTTGCTAACTATTGTCTCTATGTCAGTTCCATCTTAGAGAACCTCTTCTATCTCATACCTTTGTGTAAGTGCAAAAATTAGCGTCACCACCATTCTCATTATGGCCCCTCCTGATTTGCCTCTTTATAGACTAGTTGTGTCAAGTTGTTGTCATGGGATATCCATGTGTGACCACCCATGCCCATTGCAATCCCCTCCTTAGCTACCTCTTTATAGACCATTTATTTCCAAAATCCACCATGGGATATCAATGTGAGACTTATAAAACCCATGTCCCCTCCCTCTGATGGTACCTCTATCTCCTATGTGATCATGATGGCTATTTTCATCTTTGTTGTGATTTTGCACCCACCTCACCTACATCATCACCCTTAGCATATAAAACTATATCATCCTCTACATTAGGATTCACTACCTCTTACTATTGTTCCTAACCTTCCAATGGTCTTTCTCACTAAGGCCTAATAATAGGTATCTCTACAGGCCCCCTACACCTCCTCTTCCTCTCTACTCTATAGCATGTCATGCCAAGTAAGTAAGCACTACTAGAGGAGCCATCAAATGTGGTAGGTTTTTTGGGTATATGAGCTATTATATGTGGATACACCCATGAAGTATAATGGTTTGTGATGTAGATTCACACCAAAACCATAAAAATAGTAGCCTAAGTCATCCAAATGGTTTCAATATCAATGTAGGGTTGCCTTATTATTTTCCCTCATGTCAATATATAAAGTTAGGGTATGGGGCATGACATTCACTACATGATCCTACCTATATCACACCACTTGAGGTAACCTATCATCAATTACATGGGGATATCCAACCAAATGATACACAAGGAACCTATCATACAAAACACTCAAAAAATGATGAGACCCATAGTTTTTTTCCCTTGGGTTAACATACCATACATATCATGCATGAGCTACACGTAAATGATAGATCCTAGATAATATATCTATCCTTGCCCTAAAATGGACCAACATAAGGATATCATATATATTGGTACCTTCCCATCTACATTATGACACAACACGTGTTATCACAAGTCTTATCATATCATTTGGGATATCTAGAATGGCTAAGATATACATATCAAATAAGATAACCCATAACCCATGGTAAATAATTTATGAGAATATTACCTAATAGGATAGGGCTAACCTCTCATCCTCCACCTTTGGCTCATCACATATGATAGGAGTTCAAATAATGGTAAGTCCAAGTAAGGCATGGATATCATCCAAGGTGATGCCCACCTCTATGGTATCCACTCTACCTCCCATTACAAAGTGTTGGTTAGTCATTCCCATGCTCTTAGGACCATGACAACTAGATCAACACTGAGTGGGATCCATATCATCTCTATGATGCTTCCAAATATTAATTAAAATAGTCAATATCAATCCATATTTGATAGTCAATCTAGTAAATATGATAGCCATGATGCATCAACCAAGTGCCAAAATCTTAGTCCTCTATAAAAAAAATCAAGTAATAGAGAATGTATTAGATCTTGATGTAATAATTATAAAATTCATTCTTAAAATACTAAAAATTAACTACTTCATTATCTTATTTTTCCTATTTTCCTATTTTCCACCTTTTTCCTACATAGTCGAGCCTTTTTATACTAAATCAACCCTATCATCTCTTTGCCATACTAAGTCATCCCTCTACTACACAATAAACCTTTTATTACATTCAAAATAATTTTTTTAATACTAAATCAACCCTTTCCCATCCTTTGCATACTATATCATCCCTACAACATGCATTTGACAACATTTAATAGACTATATTAGCCACCTACTATGTACTAAATCATCTAGAATACACTATGTCAGCTATGTCTATCTTTATAACTAAGGTGACCCTTTGCTACACAATCAAACAACCCCAACAATACTAAGTCAAACCTATACTATGTAGCGGCCTCTTTGACTCCTCTCACATTTTCTAATTGATTTGGTAGGGATGAATCTATTTCAAACTTATGGTGACTTTTCAACTATTTACCATAAATGCCTTAGGCATTTATTGGTCTGACTCTTTCCTACCCAATATATGATTTTACCCCTAGTTTACCTAAAACTTTCCTAGGATCATTTTCAGTATGTACATTTCCTTTAACATATAATTTTCTATATTTATCTTAATTTCAATTATAATTACCATTTTTTTTTTAAATTATTGCACCGCTTACATGACCTACACTAGTTGTGGCCACTAGATGTCTTCCACATCAAAGCTATCATTTCCTCACCATGGTCACTCTTGGAGCTCAACTAGGTCTCTAAGAGCAATGTTTTCTCAAAATATCAAAAATAACAAATAAATTAATTTTCACCCTATATTTACTATTCAAAATTATTTACTTATCAATTATTTACCAATATATTCTATTTTTTCACTCATAACTTTGTTTATACTATATATTTTTCCAAATTGAATGATGTTATGGAATCCTATTGTCATAGAGAAATTTTCCACATATTACATGTATATTTTTTTAAAAATTCAAATTTTCACTTATTTAATAGGTTCACCTAATGTTCCTTACATTAGACACCTTCACATTTCTCTCACTTCCTTTCCACTCTACAACACTAAGGTAATTGAAGTTATGTATTTTTCAATTGTCCTTTCATTTATCTTATTTACTTCTTATTGTAATTTACTTAGCTCAACATTATGTGTTTTGTGTTCTCTTCTTGAAGCACTATCCCCTATTATAATTGTGTGACATGTGATGATATTTGAGTGGGGAATATGTATACACATAATATTTTTAAAATTTATCAATTAATGATTTTTTCTCTCTTATATGAACCCATCTATACTCATTCTCTCTAAGTACACACCTTAAAGGGTGCACTAAGAAAGTGGTGGGTAGAGATTGGTGGTTTTCAAGATTGTTGTCCCCTATACCACCACTTAAAACCAACACAAACCTATCCTATATATTTACCTAAGCTTTTACACCTCCCTTACACACTCCTCCAAGTAACTCACTACCCCATTAGCCCCTACCTAAGCTAAAATATATTTTTGTCATTTATTGAACACAATCACAAGGGTTAACCTTATTATTTAAAAGTGTATGTTATGGGACTAAGCTATCCCAGTCAATTTGTAAGGACTTGTTGTAGATAGTAGTGTATGAGAGGATAAAATTTTGTTAAAGATATATAACTACTAGAGTACGATATAAATCATGTTTTTGTAAATTGTGGGTTACAAGTGATCTAGGTAATTATAATATTAGGGTTAAACTATAGGATAAGAATTTAATCACAATGAGATGATGAAAGAATGAATTTTGGTATCAAGAAGGTAATGATCTAAAAATTTGAGTCATGAGCTATATTTATCAAGTGTATAAGACTATTTTATCATATATAATTAGATTTTAGTATCTACATATACACCCCCCATGCTTAATCTAATAATGCATAAGGATGAAATTACTAGTTTAAAGAAAGTAAACTCATACCTTGGTTTATATAGCACACCTTGTATTTTTTGAGTCATGTTTGAATACTTGTAACCAAGAGCATGTTTTAGTGTAATAAGTGCATTTAATTTGAAAATTGAATAATTGATATATTGAAATAAAATATAGTAAGGAGTGAGCACACTTGTATATTGATGCAACCACGTTTCTTCTTGGTAGTTTTATTTGGTAATGATGTTTATTTTTTTTGAGGTGTTGTATATATATTTTCACAATTGAACCTTAGAGATGTTGATATAAGAATTAGAGGGTGATAATTCCACCAATCTAATACAAGGGTGAGTTGTGCCAACACCACTAAGATCACTAAATCTCAATCACACAACTCAAATGTATAAATAATATATCCAATATTTCCATTATTTCCCAATTTAAAAGCCATATTAACCTAAAAAAGGGAAGAAATTCCAAGGGAATTGAGGGAATTGAATCTCAATCACACTATTTAAGGGAGCCAACTACTATAGACATATAAAAATTAATCAATGCATCTTAGTAAGGTTAATTCATAAATGTATATATAATATAAATTCATATATGTGATTTGGTGATTTTAAATGGAATACACCCATATAATATGTCTTAAGCTAAAATATCTATGAAAATATAAACTTTGGTCTATAAACTATTTATAATATCTATCATAAATATGAAAAAAATCTATCCCAAATATTTGAAAAGCAATGCCAAATACATAAGATTATGACCCAAGTATATATATGAATCATGAAAATTATATTAAAGATGCCAATTTTCCAAATTATATGTGTGTGGACTCATGTTTCTATAACATGCCATAACTAATATTCCCCCATTTTGAGGTGAGGGAAATTCAACATTATAGTCACCTTATCTCAAAAGGATAAGGTAACCATGTTATATATGTATCAATCATGTAGTAATGATGCATATAGTGGTATAATGTCTAATTAGATGTATCAATGAAGCTATCAATACGTAAACATAACAATCCATAAGATGTATGATACAAATCATGGTAATGTCTAAGAGTAAAAAGCACAAGATCAACAAAAAATAAAGAACACACAAAAGATAAATCAATGTCACACAAAAGGGGTGTAGGGAGATTACAAACAAGGGGCATGTTAAAATTTTGAACACTCAAGGGGAGGACATGTTCAAATGTTTGCACACCAAATAAATAATTTAAATTATTTTTTTCATCAATGAAACCCCTCAACACAGACGAAAAGATCCTAAAATTGTTAATAACCTCATGATGGGACCTCATATAAGATAACCTCATTCACCTTCCCCTAGATTTTTCCTAGAATTTGGGGCAAGCGCTTTATTTTTGTCCTAACCTTTCCCCTATATTATCTCTTTACCACACTAATACATCATCCCCTATGTCTTCTTCTAACTCCATGCCAAGTATTCCTATAAACATGGTAGGTTGAACTTCTAGTGGGGTTCTTCAAAATACCCTCCTCCATACCCATACTACTAGTGCACCTCATGTTACTAATGATTCTCATTATAATAGTGTAGTGCATGCTACTACCTCATCACACACTCATAATGTATATCTGACTATTAATACCTCACATTATACTAATGCATCACATAATGTGTCCACTAGCCAAAATGTTTCTCAAACCAATCAAATTCTATAATAAATGGTTAACCAAATGCATACATTTAAAACTAATAATGAAAATTAGATGATGCAAATGAAAAACAACCTAATAAATCTCCAAATATAACCTCACCATGTTACATGAGGAGTGAAAAATCATAATTCTTCCCACCCCAAATCTTAGGGATTCACATTGAAAACTCATACCACAACCCCCACTCATCAACAAAACTATCAAAAATTTACAAAAAAACATCTATTACCTCAAATTAACAACATTTACATAGGAGGTATCACTCCCATCATCACTTATAATTGATCTACATATCCTACCTTTCATATAAAAACATTTAGAAACCTTTACAAAGATTGGGTTAAGCTTAACACTTTCATTGCCACTAAACTTTTAGATAAAATTCTTTCAAGAGATTGTTTAAATTGGTATAATAAATTAAAAACAACTTTATTAATAGATTAGAATACTTGGTCAACTCACTAGTCCAAGAATTCTAAACTAGTGATCTTCCTAAAAACAACTTAGCTCATTTTATAAATTGTAAACAACTCAAAACTAAATTTGTACAAGTCTTCATCAAATTATATAAATATTTGTATAACAAATCTAAGCATAATATGGTAGATGATAACCTATTATAACTATTTAATAATAATATCCACCCTAAATTAAAATATAAATTAAAACCTTTTCTCAAAAAAAGTGAAATAAGATCTTGACCAAGATAAACAACAAGATTTCCTCATGTGTCAATCTGAACCATCTCAACCTACAATGGGAAATCACATTCTTATCAAAAATAAAAAATATCATGAAACTAGTGATGGTGTTACCGATACTTGTGACACCATACACATCATCTAAGTTATTAATCCAAACAGTAGCATGGAGAATGTTCCTCCCCCTAATAATAATTCTAATCATAATCCCACATTTTCTCAAAAAAATCATACTAATGTTCATAAACCATTGTCACTAGAAAAAATTCAAAAATGTCTTCCAAGATCTATACCATGAGAACATGACCCAACTCATCCTATGAAATCATGGTATGATCTAGATAAACTTTGTTCATTTCTTACAAGTTGGGGCCATTCTCATGAGACTTTTAGACAGTTAAGAAACCTTGATATGGATTTTATCCTTGGTCTTAACTTTGACCATGAATACCTTATACAAAAATGTTAATAATATTATGACATAGAACATAAAGATCATGAGAATCAAAATAAAAATCAATATTTAAACCAAGATAATGCTCATTTATCTATCTATAAGGATCCTCTTCCTAACCACCAAGATTAAATTAAAAAACCTACCCCTACTACTAATAACATTTAAAGTCTTACATACCTTAAAACTAATGATGAAAATGTGGTTAATGTGACTAATATGAGAATATTAGTTTCTTATATTGCTCCAAATCCAAAACCTGCTCATCACACTTCTTCAACATTTTACATAATTCAAGACACTTCCCCATCCCATCTTATATAATTGGGTTAGGAGGAACCAATACCCATACAATCACCACCTCCAATAGCACAAATTGACCATACCTCCCACACCATTGACATAACTTCTACTCTATGCCCAATTTTGAGACCCTAAGAAAACATACCTCAGACTTCCAAAAATATTTCTTAACTCAACCATGAGAAATACCTCAACAAACAACACCATTTAAAGTCACTCAACTCACTTAAAACTAACATAAACCAACCATATATTATCAACATAAGTTCATTACACATCCAACCCGCCTTCCCAAAAGTTCTTACAACACTATGCAACTCTATCTAATAATCCTCTCATGGGTTATGATGATTGGGATCCTATTGCATAACTTTCCCATCTCCCACAAAAAATACCCTTTTTAGAGATAATGAGAACTTATCCCTACCATAATGATCTCTTAATGAAATTATTATTTGAAATGAACATCCCCCATCCTCCTCCTATAGGGAAAGAGGCTACCTTATCTAGATCTGATGACAATATACTTCAATAATGTGAAGAGATGTCCATCCATGTTGATGAAATAATGGACACTTCACTCTCACTTAAGTTCCCTATCTATTTTATGATCATAATGAGATATTGATTCACTTGGATGATCTTCCTTTATTAATTAGCTTTCAATAAGTGATATCCAAGTTATGAATTGTTTAATTGATGAAGGTTCAGGCACTTGCATTGCCTCCCTTAACTTTATTAAAACACTTGGATACTCTGAATGTAACCTTAAATACACACACAATACATGTCAAGGCTATGAAAAAATAAAAATTCCTCTTCTAGGTTGTGTTTGGATTCCCATTACTATTTCTCAAATTAGCATCTATGTAAAAGCCATGCTATTTAACTTTCCACTTTCTTAAAATATCTTACTTGGTTGACCTTAGACTCATCATATGAGAGCAGTTGCTTCATCTACATGACAATGTGTCAAATTTATTCAAAATAGTGATATATAAAAGATTCAAAATGACATGAATCTTTTTAATTTCAAGAAATTATAAGAATTTGGTGTCTTTATAATACCCACCATTGAACCCTTACCTAGTGTTCCATTCTGATAATCCCAATACTTCAATTATCCTATTAACTCCACTATAGGTTATAATGGTCATCCATAATAAATTGGTAATATTCCACCTAGCTTTTTAGACATTCATGATGATGAACCAGATGAAATAATCAAAAATATCAGAACTTATGATTTTTCCCTTCAAACCATCACTGATCTTCCTCCTTGTCTTCAACCTTGATCCCATCAATAACTTCATGATGACATATTAGTTACTTTAACCAAAACTAGACATTCCTTTCACCATATTTCCTCAACTAATAAAATAGTTCACATATGTACTATCAGCTTACATACACCTAATTATGATGATGGTTATGCTTTAGATAACCCATTTTTATCTAGATTTGTCCAAGCTAAAAACACTGAAGTTCTTAGATATCATTCTTCTTTACTTTAGTCTATTCATTTTTATTTTATCACTACTTCTCTTATAGTACCTAATATTAATTTATTTCTACTCTTAATAGGTTATAGATGAAGCATTCATGTATTATAACTCCATTTATAGCAGAACCTATTATGAGTATGTTCATGGATCATTCCATGATAGGACCATATTGTTTTTGTTAGATATCATGACCCTTCTAGCATGCTTTTTCCAGAGATGTTATCCACTTTGCTTAGACCCAATACATAACTAGCCTTACCTATAGATGATCCTAGACTATTTTATGTTCAATTGTATTCCTTTATTGGTGATGGTCTTCTTACATTACCTCAGCTTGATCCCTTACCCACACAATCAGAAAATGAGCCTTATTGTAACATTCACAAATTTATTGGTCATTAGACTAAGGATTGTCATCTATATCAGTATCCATAGGATTTTTCTTCTACCACTTCGTCTAGTAAAATTTCATAGTATAATAATAGATGTATCTATTACTTTTATGGAATAAATAACCATTCTTATACCTAATATCAAAAACATAAGAAATACATCAACATTATGACTAGTCATTTCCCATCATAAAGATAAGACTATCCCACCTCTAAAGCTACTTCTAGAGTACATCCCTAAATATGGGGAAGTCTATTGTATTTAGAATCATTTTTTTACACATCATATTGATTGATGTGACATTATTTAGAATCATCTCCAATATTTCCCACAGTCTACACTAGCACCAGTTATCCCTCCTACAAGTTGCCTATGAAAAAACTCTCATCCTTCTCCATTAGTTTCACCTCATCCTAGATCCAAAAATATTATTCATATTGAGATAGCTATTTATTGCATTGATTATAACATATAGGTAATACCACATGAGCATTACTGTTCTTCTTCTTCTTCTACACCTACTATTTTAGTTGGTATGATATGAAAGGATGTCATTTCACAACTTTCTAAAAAGATTGATGAAACTCTAACTAATACCAAAATTTAGCTATATAGGGTTGTGTCAAATATTATGGATAATATTTATGGTTAGATATATTACTATTTCTGAAAATAGCATGGTGTTCTCTCCAATTATTTGTTATCATATTATATGATTTGATTGGATTTGTGATTCACTTACATATCTTATTTTTTTGACTATTTGTTAAACATGATTTCACTTATCTCTTTTACATGAACCATTTTATTATGATCTATGCATTTTAAATGTTTTCATTCTCTTTTGCTTTCTCTTATGTCTTATTATCACTCTTTTCATGAATGCAAACTTAAGATTATGGTTTCACTTCTTTCATGGATTATTTTATTTTCTCTATAATGATTGTTTTATATCTTTCACACTCAAATACAGATAACTATTATTGTGACTTGGTTATAAAACCCTTATTCTATTAGTATTTTATCTTTACCATATGATAAATTAACAAATAAAAATTATTATTGTAATAATTTTATACATAGGTATATTTGATCTCCCTTTTTCCCTTATTTATCTTTCACATACTAAGCATACATATGGTTGAAACTTGAGATTACATATTGTTTCATAGGTAAGCCTAGGTTATTTGGTCATTCACATGTCTAGTTTCTTTGTCTCCTTTAACCAAAGTCTAAATATCATTCATGTGTATCAATTTTATCACTAATTTTGGTTTTTATAAATATGTATATAGGAGGAATCGTGAAAGCCATAAAAAATTTAAAATCCAAATCATTTAAATAAAAGGCAATATGAAATCCAAATGTCTAATCATACCAAAAGATGTGATTTATTATCTTTAGTACATATTATTTTTATAATCAAAGATAAAACTCCATATTTGGTATCATGATAAATTTGAGGTCTATTGGAGTGTAGTATGATAGTATATTAGGATAGGATAACCAAAAAAACTCTATAGTGATACCTACTTTCTCATACAAGTACCCAATCTTCACAGTAAATTGATAACTTTATAAGAGGTCCTAAGGAACAGGGAATAGGTTATGTAAAATTAAGTCTTGTTGAATTTATAATTAAACAATAACTTTCAATTAACTCACAAGGATCCTATAGAACCTTGTATGCATGTAGAGTGTTGAGTTCCTTAAAGTAAGCTTGGCATAGCCATTTCCCATCAATGCCTATGCTTAAAGCAATCAATATAGTTATATGCATTGAATAAGTGTTGATTAATTCCTAATATGAGTCACAAATGTGTGATACATGAAGATATCCTCCATAAATAATCTAAAATGGTGTGCATGTCCAAGTGCACAAACCTCCCAGTCTTGAGATAATGTAGAAAGAATTGCGCAAGGAGTAGTTCTGAATTATGAAAAGTGTGACCAAGATCTTCAATATTCTTGCACATTATTATTAAAATGGATCCTTACAATTAAATTATAAATTCCCTTGAAAAATTATATAATTCCATTTTTTTTCTCTCATGAATTAAAGGTTGTGTCCTATGATGCACACTGCTCCCTTCACAGACTAGTTAAAGCTCCCAGATTTAGAAAATAGACTTGTGAGGAGACTATTTAAAGGGTGCTTGGTGTAAAAAGGTTAAAAATAATATAACCCCAAATAAGTATTATATATCTACACCCTTCAAATAATCATGGCCCACTATGTAGTCTAACTATGCATCCCTCAGTACATGGATATCCCCAAAAGGCATAAGGTAATATTTCCCAACACATGTGTAGAAATGATGTGGCAGTTCAAGGGAGACCCATGTAATGATTGATAAGTGGAATTAAAATATAAATAGGTAGTTTAAAAATTATTTGAGAAGAAGTTGAATATTTATTAGGATAAGTAAATGAATAAGTGGTTGACATAAATTAATACATAATCACACATCTCCCCTTTGAATTTTCCAAGAATCTTACACTCTTGTATACAAATGCGGATCCCAAAGAGTCCTACCACCAACCCATATATTTGGATTACCAAAAAAAAATTAAAAGGCATGGATGCAGCACTGAAATATAATTAAAATATTGTATCTTCCACCCCAAGTTACACATTGATTATAAAAGGGCTTGCTCCCTTATAAAAGTATAGTTCTTTATTGAAAAATGTTTGAAATTTTATAGGAAACCTCACACTACCAAATTTTTTCCTCCAAGATCAAACCTTACATGTTAATGAGAATTAAGTTCACCTCCCTCTATTCTTATTACACTCTAGGTGTTATTTATGTTTGTTTATCTTTCCTTCTTAACTAGTATGCCTCATGTTTATTAAGGTTTTATCATAAATGCCTATATTATGATTTTTAAATTATTTATTTCCTTAAAACAATCCTAATATTTCCCCTTTAAGAATATTTTTTTGTTAACTGATTATACCCCCTAGGATATCCATTTGTGAGTTGCATTGTAGGACCTGGATAGGACCAGGTACTCCTCACAAAACATTTCCTTATTTTCCCCCTTATTACCATTAAAATCATTGATGTTTACCTTGTGAGTTGTAGTGTAAGACCTTGGATAGGACTAGGCATTCCTCACAAATTACCACAATAAATATCATTAAATTGTTCCAACATTTCTATCCACCTCATTGGTGTTCCCTTTGTGAGTTTCAGGGTAAGGCCTTGGGTAGGACCAAGCTCTGCACAAATAATATTCCAATAAAATTTTGATATTATAACCAAGTCACAATAAAATTACATGCTTAAAATTTGACATAATTATGTTACATAATGATTTACACGTCATTTACATATTGCCCATCTTGATTTACTATGTTTTATGATTACTTCATAAACACTTCACCTTTATCTTCTTATTTTTTGATTTTATTTATGATTACAACCATTTTATTAATTTTTTTATAATTACTATCTTGATCTAGTATGATTAATTTGATTTATACTTACATTTTGTTTTTCTTTTAGTACTTCCCATCTTGATTTAGTATGACTGATTAACTTTATTGTTTGTTTATCTTTATAACATTTTTTATAACATGTTTACCACTTTATTACAAATTTTCATACTTCCCAACTTGAGATGGTATGCATTATATATTTTTTAATTTGGTTCATATTTTAATTATACATATTTTGAAACACTTATTACATTTTACTTTACCATTTTGGTTAATTATATTTATTCATCTATTGTTTTTACACTTTTCCCATCATGATATATTATGTATTACATTTTATGATTATTTATAATTTTCTAAATCATTTGCTTTTATTTTCAGCCATGAATGTGTATCACATAATTATATAAAATAAAAGACACATCACATAATTCCCATAGCATATATAAAAAAGTAAAATACATGTGCTAGAAAGGAAATACATCCATACATCCATCCATGATAGTAATACAACTCATGGACCAAGAAATGTCCATATTAATATATATAACATGAGTTTGATACAATATATTATAAATACAAAAATAACTAAAACTTTAAGGTTGTTTTCTATTATGTATATCCTATGGCTGAGCCACACTCCTCATGGATACATGTGACTAAACCCTTTGAATGGTACATTATAATGAGATAGTCTAGGATCTCAAGCCATCGACATATCCCTGTAGATTGGTTTCCTAGGCTTGTGCATATCCAAGATATGTATTAGTTACCACATGGGAATTTTTTATTATGTTAATTCTTGTTAGGATCATGCCTCTCCATTTCCTACTCTTACAGGTGGTTATAGGCCATCTTCTCTCACATGTAAATGTCAAAAAACTTCCCCAACCAATATAAACTAGCTAGCATAAGTTAGAAAAGAGGGTACCAAAATATATACTAAGGTGGATGGCTCATAATGTAATAACACTTGATTTAAAAATATTTTTATGTGTAACCATAATCATGGCTCCCCATATGATCTCCTATGTAGTAGTCTTTAAAAAATAAAAAATAAATATAAATCAAATCTCATGTACATTTATCTCAAACCATATATCTACACCAAATACATAAATGACAATAAAAATAATAATCTAAGTCAAAAACATAATAAATTAAAGCATTTATTACCAATGATGGTGTCACTAACTATAATCTCCCTATCAACTCATTCATCTAACACCTCTTCTATTTGATGCCTCTATGTAAGTACAGAACCGAGATTCACCAACAATGCCCATTTTAGTCCCCTCTTAACTTCCTCTCTATAGATCAAATATGTCTAATTGTTGTCATGGGATATCTATGTGTGACCACCCATGCCCATTATGGTGCCATCCTTAGCTACCTCTCTATAGACTAGTTGTGTTTGAGAGATACCATGGGATCTCTATGTGAGGCTTATACCACCCATGTTCCCTCCCTCTAATGGTGCCTTGGTATCCTATGAGATCATGATGGCTATTTTTGTTCATGTTGTGACTTTGTAACAACCTCACTTACATCATCAACATCAGTTTCCAAAACTATATCCTCTACATCAAGCCTCGATGCATCTTACTATTGTGCCTAACCTTCTCATGGTCTTACTCATTTAACCCTAATAACAAGTATATCTATATCCCCCCTACACTTCCTCTACCTCTCTACTCTTTAGCATGTCATGAACAGTAAGCAAGCACTAATAGGGGAACCATCAGATGTGGTAAGCCTAATTGTCTAGGTATACAAGCTATTGAATGTGGATCCACCTATGAATTATAATGGCCCATGATGAAAATGCACACCAAAACCATATAAATAGTAGCAAAAGTTATCCAAATGGTTGTAATATTAATGTAATATTACCTTATTATCTACCTTGGTGTTAGTCTATAAAATTAGAGCATGGGGCATGACAAGCAATGTATGATCCTATCTCGATCACACCACCTAAGGTAACCTATCATTGATCACATTAGGAAACCCAACTAATTGATACATAGGGAACCTATCATAAATATAAGCACTCAAAAAAATGATGGGACCCATAGTTTTTCCACTTGGGTCGACATATCATGCATGAGCTGCACCCAAATGATAGAGCCTAGATCATATAATGTATCCTACTCTAGGATAAACTTACATAAGGCTATCATGTCTATTATTACTTTCCCATCTAAACTATGACACAACACATGTCCTATCATAAGTCATATCATGTCCTTCTAAATATCCAAAATGGTTGAGATATACATATCAAATAAGCTAACCCACAACCTAGGGTAAATCTTTTCTAAGCCCACTGTCCAAAGAGCTAGTGATTGCCTCTCATCCTCTGGCTCTGGTGCATCACATATGATAGGAGTCCTACTAATGAGAATTCCAAGCAAATCATGGACATCCTCCAAGGTTATTCCCACTTTTATGGTATCCCCCTCCACCTCCCATCATAAGTATTAGTCAGTCACTCCCATGCTCCTAAGAACATGATGACCACATCAACATTGAGTGGGATCTACTCATATCCATGATGACTCTAAATCCTAATGAAACTAGCTAAGCTCAATCCACATTTGATAGTTACTATAGAAAATCTAGTAGCCATGATGCATCAACCAGGTGCCAAAATCTTAATCATCTCTACAAAATATCAAATAATACAGAATATATTAGATCTCAATGTAATAATGACAAAATGTATTATTAAAATTCTTAAAATACTAAAAATTAACTACTTCATTAGCATGTTTTTTCTATTTTCCTATTTTTCACCTTTTTCCTATATAGTCGGGCATTTTGATACTAAATCAACTCTATCATCACTTTGCCATACTAAATCAGCCCTTTACTATGCAATCAACCCATTCTTGCATACATAATTAACTTTTTTGATACTAAATTATCCCTTTCCCATACTTTACATACTATATCAGCCCTCTACCATGTAGTTGACCTCATTTATCAAAATATATCAGCCACCTACTATGCATTAAATCAATTATAATGCACTATGTCAACCATGTCTATCTTTCTAACTAGAGCAACCCTCTACTACACAATCAAACACCCATAATATTACTAATTCATACCTCTACTATGCATTTGACCTCCTTGAATCCTGTCACATTTTATAACTAAGTTGGTAGGGATAACTCTATTCAAAAGTTATGGTGAATTTTCAACTATTTACCAAAAATGTCTTAGGCATTTATTCATCTAACTCTTTCCTACCTAATATCCCATTTTACCTCTAGTTTACATAAAATTTTCCTAGGGCCATTTTTGGTATATACATTTTATATAACATATAATTTTCTATAATTATCTTAATTTCAATTAGAATTACCAAAAAAATTTAAAATAATGCACCACTCAGATGAGTTATACCAAATGTGGCTTATATAAATCCTCCATGTTAAAGCTATCATCTCATTACCATTGTCTCTCTCAAGGCTCAACCAAGTCTCTTAGATAAATATTTTTTCAAAATATCAAAAATTACAAAAGAATTAATTTTCACCCTATGTATATTTACTATTCAAAATTATTTACCTATCAATTATTTACTAATAGATTCTATTTTTCACTTATAACTTTTTTTTTTACTAGCTCTTTTTCCAAACCAAAATATGTTATGGAATCCTAACGTCATAGAGAATTTTTCCACATATTACATGTATATTTTTCAAAAAAATCAAATTTTCACTTATTTTATAGGTTCCCCTTAGACACCTTCACATTTCTCTCACGTCCTTTCCACTCGACATAATAAGGAAAATAAATTTATGTATTTTTCAATTTTATCCTTTAATTTATCTTATTCACTTCTTATTGTAGTTTATTTAGCTCAACATTGTGTGTTTCTATGTTTCCCTCCCTACAACAACATCCCTTATTAAAAAAATGTGATAGGTGATGAGATTCAAGAGGGGCATATTCATACACATAATATTTTTAAAATTTATCAATTACATATGATTTATCTCTTTTAATAACCCATTGAAACTCAATCTCTCTGAGTACATGCCTTAAATGGTATATTAGGAAAGGGGTGGGCAGACATTGGTGCTTCTCAAGATTGTTGTCCCCTATACCACCACTTAAAACCAACACAAACCTCTCTTATATTTTTCCTTAATCTTTGAAACCTTGATCACACACTCCTACAAGCAATTCACCACCCCAAATAACCCCTACCTAAGCCAAAATATATATTTTTCATTTACCAAACATAGTCACATGGGTCAAACTTGTTATTAAAAATAAACACATAATGGTACTAAACCAACCCAACCAATATATTAGGACTTGGTATAGATATTATTTTATGGAGGATAGAATATTTTTAAATATATTTAGCTACTATAGTAGGATATAAATTATTTTTATGCAAACTAATGGCTACATGTGATCTAGGTAATTAAAATATCAGGGTCGAACTATAGGATAATAATTGAGGTACAATGAGATGATGAACATATGCCTTTTGGTAGAGGTAAGTTCATGATATAAAAGGATGAGCCATGAATGATATTTATCAAGTGTACAATACTATTTTATCATATATAATTATATTTCAATATCTAAATGTACCTCCCCTTTAATCTATTAATGCATAAGGATGAAATTACTAGTTTAAATGATATAAATGCATACCTTGGTTTGTATAACACACCTTGTCTTTGTTTTAGTCTTATTTCAATTTATTATTTGTATATTACCTCTAAACAAGATCATGTTTTAGTGTAAGTAGTGCACATAATTTGAAAATTGAATAATTGAAATACTGAAAGAAAAGAGAGTAAGGAATGAGTACACTTGTGTATTTATGTAATTATGTATACCCTTGGTAGTTTAATTTGGTAATGATGATTGTTTTTTGAATCATTAGAGAGAGAGGTTCACAATTAAAACTTGTATATGTGAAGAGAAGAATTAGAGGGTGATAATTCCACCAATCTAATGCAAGGGTGAGTTGTGCCAATATAACTAAGATCACTAAATCTCAATCACACAACTAAAATGTATACATAATCTATCCAATCTATCTAGTCTTTCTTAAGTTAAATGGTGTAACCATATCAACCTATAAAAGGGAATCAATTCTAATGTAATTGAATGTGTTTAATCTCAATTTCACTACTCAAGGGAGCCAAATACTATATACATATAAAGATCAATCAATCCATCTTGGTAAGGTCAGTTCATAAATCTATATATAATATAAATTTTTATATGTGATTTGGTTAATTTACATGGAACATGCCCCTATAATATGTATTAAGGTAAAATATTTATCAAAATATTACCTCTACTCTATAAACTATTTATAATTTCTATCACAAATATGAAAAAATATATCCCAAATATTTGAAAATTAGTGCCAAATGTATAAGATTATGACCCAAGTATATATGAATCATGAAAATTTTATTAAAGTATACCAATTTTCCAAATTATATGTGTATTTTATCATGTTTATATGACATGCCCTAAATTATATGCCCCCATTTTGAGTTGAGGGTAATTCAACATGATAGTCACCTTATCTCAAAAGGATAAGGTAACCATGTTATATCTAAATCAATCATATCGTATTGATGAATATAATGGTATCATGTCTAAGTATATATATCAATGAAGCTCTTAGTATATAAACACAATAATCCATAAGATGTATGATATAAATCATGGCAACTTCTATAATTAAAAAGTACAAGATCAACAAAAAATCAAGCACACATAGAAGATAAATCAATGGTATGCAAAATGGGTCTAAAGAGACTACAAACAAGGGGCATGTTTAAATGTTTCACACTCAAGGGGAGGACATGTTTAAATGTTTCACACTCAAGGGGAGGATATGTTCAAATGTTTTCACACCAAAGAAACAAAAATTAGTGGAAAAGTGGAAAATAATAAAGGAACATGTTTAAATGTTACATAATAAAAATAAGGTAGAAAAGAAGAATTACACTCAAGTAATCCATGTGATAAGATGAAAATGTGAAACATAAAAAAATGACATAAACATATCATACTAGTCTCGATATACATGTGTTAATAAAATTTCTTGTATCATAGCATATATAACACATAGTGTAAGATGTAAGAATGAATATATACATGTGTAAATGTTAGTATATACACTAAACATGATAATGTAACGTAATCATAAAATAATGTGACATGTATCAATGATGATCAATGAAGCAAATACATGTAAAGAAGTGTGTCACATGGGTAGAGGAAAGGTCTAACATCTATAGGATTGTGTGTCATGGATATAGTTTATGCATGTATCAAACTCAAGAAACCATGAAACATATGTGTTTATATAAAATAAATTATATATTATCTATGAACATAAAGTAAACAACATATGGAAAATATAGTGAACATGTGTATATTTAGTATTTGTGTATTGTTACTTTATTTAGACATTTTTATGTTTTCTTGATTATTGGGTTTTATTTTTTGAATTTTGGAATATTAGTATGATTATAAAAGGTGTTATGGAAAATCTAAAAGTGTTAATATAATCCAAAAATCTCATCAAGGAGAAGCCTATATGAGTTTCCTATATCATATGTGTCATATTCATATTTTATGTAATCAATATTG
Organism: Torreya grandis; assembly: GCA_037957365.1. Classification (NCBI taxonomy): domain Eukaryota; kingdom Viridiplantae; phylum Streptophyta; class Pinopsida; order Cupressales; family Taxaceae; genus Torreya; species Torreya grandis. The sequence goes on from JARHVA010007845.1 coordinate 155,725, forward strand.
TTAAGATCATACCAATCTATAGTATCATCACCTCAGTTTAATGCCACTCTTATCTTTTTTATTTCTAAATATGAATAATGAACTACCACACACTATGGTGTTGGCCTTCCTGATTCTCTTTTGTAAACTGTATTTTATCCTTTACCTTTATTGATATGTCATTTCTTGTATTTATTTATATACTATCTGAAGATATGTTTTTTTCTATTAATTTTGATCTAAATATGTTCATTCCTTGGAAAAGTATGTGACCTTTACTTAATGATAAAATTATATGCAAACTTTGTTTTTATAAATCATAGCTCATATTGAGTGTAACCATGATTTTCCAAGGACAATATTGTATGCACTTGGATTATAGATAACATGAAAAGGAAGAAAAAATTATTTTGAATAAAATTAAAATATTAACTTAATTAAATTCATACTTGTATTATTTTTATATGGTTGTGAATACCTATTTCTAATTGATCTAAGAAATGACACAAAACAAAAATATATATCTTGATAGATCATAACCTCAATATCTATGAATTTATTTCCATTTATAAGAGAAGTGAAATTGAAAGGTTCTTAATATTATTAAAGTCTTATAACTTACCCCTTTTAACCACATTTGAAATATAAACATTTATATGCATCTTTTGCTTTTTGACCTCTTTTGTTAGAAATAATGTTTCAAGCATGCTTGTTTGTTTATCTTGAGTTTGATTTTACACCTTTTGTCCTTTCTATTTTTGTATCATTTCCTTTGAAATACATTTATTTTTTAATTATTCCTTTTCATCTTTCGTGTGCCTTTTGTAATTTTAATTTTTCATGTTAACCTTTTTGTACCATTTCTTGCTATAGCTTTGAATTTTGAATCTTTTCTTAATCTAGTTTCGACTTTTGAATATTTTATTTCTTTAATTTATCCCTATGAATTTGTTCTTTCTCTATTTTTTCCTTTTTAATATTTTATTACTCTAATTTTTTTATTTTCACTTTTTTTCTTTGAGTTATCCTTTTGTACCCATACCTATTCTTTTTTTCACTTATATTGTAGAAGATGCACTCATAAGGTGAGTGGGTTATTTTATTGATATATATATTAAAGGATCACCACTATCAATAATACTTTGTATTTTATTATTCAAATTTAAACACCAATCTGTATGATGCCCATACATTTAATGATGTATACAATAGTATTTTGATCTCATTAAAAGATGTAGAGGAGGTTGATTATTCAACTTGTTTCTAAGCATTTCCCTGAGAACATTAATTGAAATATGAGTGTGCTTTTATATAATTTGTGAATTACTTATTGTACATGATTTATCTTTTAACTTAATATTTTGATATGAAACATTGTTAGGCATAACATTGCTATATGAAGATACAAATACATGACTGACACTAACACATTCTAGATTTTTTTGTATATGAATCCTATTTTGCAATGATGTGATATTTGAAAAAAATGTTTATTTTGATTTTTAAACTCTTATATGATCCTTTTCATAATGATGATTTGATATTTAAAGGATTCACAATCAGAAAGCATAGGTACACTAGATTGAATATGTAGACACACACTATATAAAGGATATGTGGGAGGTGAAGGGGTTTAAGGAAGGGTATTTTGGTTACAATATTTTTTAACTATAATATTGGATACATTAACCCTTTATGTAGTGATAACATGGACCGAAAAATCTGAGATAAGTCGTGAATGAATAATGGGAGTGGGATGGTAGTAACTATCACCCTCTTTAGGATTAGGAAGAAGAACAGGTTCCTTTTTATTGATTTTAAAATTTCCAAAGAATAAGAAGAGAAAATGAAAAGAGAGACATACAAATGATATAAAATAATATAACATGATAATTAAATCAAAATTAAATTTGAAACCCTAAAGCAAGTTATAGTTAGCAAGATGACTTAGAAGTTAGGTTCACCAAATGTTTTACCATTTTATGTTTTGGTAAGGGTTAGGGAGAGAACTACCTAATAAAACAAATGGATTATATATTATAAAATTAGGATAATTAAATAATTAATATTCATAATATTAAGATAAAGTGATGTATTATGAAAGTATGCTTATAGAAAGTACAATGCCAAATAGTGATTTAAATGTAGCAAGATGAAGAATAAATAATGCTTAGATTATTTAATAATGTATATGCAGATCTATAAGTTCCATACATAGGATAAGACATGATGATTTTTCACAGTGATTCATAAAATTCTAAAATTATCTCTCTATCAACCTAGAGACTACCATCAAGATTTGGACACTAGTATTAATGCTTCTATCCACCAATTGCACCCATTAGTGTTCATTATACCCTTATAGAATATTAAATTATATTATGTACATATGTTTTAGATATTATTATTTTTTTCAAAAAACTAGGTCTTCCAACTTGGGCATGTCACCTTATAATATGAGGGTTAGTGGGCTTAAGTGAAAAATCATGTAATATGATGTATATGAGTACATATAGTGATCTATATTTTAATTTGAAAAATAATAATAATGGGTTTATATTTGAATTATTTAGACCTATAAATAGACTAATCCTATGATTTATTTGGAAATAAGAAATAATATTCTAGTATAGCTCAATTAAGCAAATGATTAATGTGAGCTTGATGGATATTTTCTTGGAGATTACTAGATGATAATCAATGACCTTTTGTTTTGTATTTATACCAAATATTTTGAAATTATCCCATGGGAGATTTGAAATAGTACCATAGGCTGATCCATAGATGTCAAAATATTTTTAAATTTAACCATTTGTAAGGATCAGACACTAATGTCATATACAGGAAGCTAAAATCAATACTAGTGTCCTAATATATGAGATAGTGTCTAAGAGGATAGAAAGTTATTGAATATATGTAACTAATAATTAGGATATAATTTATGTTTTATACATTTTTTGGGATAAGGTGATGTGGTTAATCATAATGTCATGGCCATACTATAGGATAAGCATCTGGGAACAATTAGATAATGAACGTGAGCCTTTTGGTAGTGGGAATGTCATGAACTAAAGGGTTGAGTCATGAGTGATATTTATCAAGGGTTCAAGACTATTTTATCATATATAATCATATTATAGCATCTAAAACTTCATAAAAAAACTTGATAAAATTTATTTCTCCAATCATGCTATATCATCCAGCCTGTTACAACTCCATGTTGCCTACTTCTATTTATTGATGTATTATCTAGTATGATGTAATAAATTTTTAACATTATAATACAAATAGTTACATCATATGTAGGCACCCATATTTGGTAAAATAATAATTTCATATCATCTTCTTATATCCTCTTTACATGTACACATTTCTTAAATAAGGATTATTTTTCTAGTGATGTGGCCTCTTTTGGACCTCTTAGGTTCCATCTTCTTTCACTTGATTTATCTCACCTTGGGCCTATATGTTATTTCATTAGTCTTCATCCAATGTATTCTAGGGATCCATACCTATTTTTTCCTTTTATATATATATTTTTTAATCCCTTAGGCACATGTGTCCATTTTGGACACTAACATTGATGCTAGTGTCCAACTACGACACTAGTGTGTAGGCTTATTGTCCTTTTCTATATCTTTCACTATGTGATAATTTTTGACACTCTTTTCCCATCCTATTATCATGTTTTCATGTGTCACTAGATCCAAATTCATAATAAATAGGTTGATACATATAAAAATTCTATAGTCTAATTACGCTACATAGCAATTTGATTTTATAATTACCAAATTAGAAAATACTATATATTTCAAGTTATCAAACTACATTATAATATTTAATTAAAAATTTGAATCATTAAAAATTTCAAATATAATATTTCATTAAATATACCAAGGGTTACTAGGAGAAACATCAAATATCTACATAGTTATAATTCCACACACGTACCTATGAGGGAGAACTGCATGTGAATCTAAAGCCATCTTTAGGTTATTGGCTATGTAGTTATAAATTAGAAACAAATATGGTTACTAGGGTTATCTCAAATCATGTATTAACCCAATTAAATGATTTATATGAGGCCTAATGTAAAATTACTACATTTTTCTTATTGGATGAATTTGGTATATAGGATAGTTATATAAGTGACAACATAGGCCTAATGCAAATTTGGGTCCATTCATGTGTGTATCCTTGACTAGACACCTACATTGGTGTTATATAATTGTGTTGACACTACTATCCATGTATGATGAAATAATAAAGTGGAAAAAATAGTCAAAACATAGAATGAATAAGGTTAAAACCTCTGATACAGTCCTGTGATGAGTTTTAACCATTATCATACCTTAGAACAAAATATCAAATAAGAAATACTCTTTCTTATACTTTAACTACTCTATACTTGTATTTATTTCACATGCTAAATTAGGGAAAATATATATTATTAATTATATTTTAGTGTAAATCTAAATATTTTCATTCCTTTCAAATAGTTTATTGGTTTGTGTGTTTTCTATGAAAATCCCCCAAACCATAATACATTTGGTGAACCCATCCTCCCCAAAAACCACAAAACATTTGGTTAACCCATCCTATATTATTAAGTCAAAATCCTACTTTTCATGTAGGTTTTTATCCTTCAAAATAATTTCATCTAAAATTTATATATGTGATTTTTAGATTGATTTTTCTCTCTCCTACTTGTATGGGCATAGTTTAGGAATGCTTAATTTCATTATTGATTTGACCGTAGTGGTTATGTGATTCATTATTTTACTAAAATTTAAAATCCTTATGGAGTCACTAATATAAATACATACATGAAAGCTTCATTATTATGATCATTTATTTAATCCACCTGATGATTAATGTATTACATATGAAGATCTTATATAACATCAAAAACAAGATAAATCCTCTTTTTCTTAAAAATATGATAATGAAAAAATAAATGATGCAAATAAAAATATAAATGAGTAAGGTAGTGACATTTATTTTTGTTATTATGAGTGTGACGATATCCCTTTTTGTTATGATACTTCTCCCATTCCTATGTTTTCTGATGACGAAGGGTTTTTAGAATTACCAAATTTGTATGTTAAAATCGATATGCAAAATGGTAGCATTCATAATATTGAAAATTTAAATGTTTCATGCATACATCCTTTAGTTAGTTCAAAAAATGAGTGTTCTTCTTCCCTTTCCAATGATGTAAATTTCTAACTAATTGAATGTTCCTCCTCCATATCTCATGATGAAAATATTGATGAAATCAAGCGTGTGCCTTCTTCTCCAAGTAAATTATATGTTTTATTTGGATTATTCAAGTGAAAATAATCAAAAACATTCTCCCCCTTTAATTTATGGTGAACAACATGCATGTCATATGTCTCCCATCATCTTGCTTGAAGAATAAAATGAGAGTGCATATGAAAATAATAAGGAAATGACTATAAAACATGTATTTTTGGGGGAAACAATAAATTTTTAAGTATATTTCATGTATCATTTTCCAAAATAAAGTCATGTAAGTCAAACAAAATCAAAACTAACATTACATCTTCTCTCCATCCTTTCAAAATTAAAACCAAAAGAAAAAGTTATATTAGTCCTTCTCATGATGTTGTAAGTAAAATATAAAATGCTTATTTTCTTCCATCCTTTAAATTTTATGATACAAAATATAAAATATTTTCAAAAATTATGCCCAAAATGTTTTTTTTTCAAAAATTAAAAATTACTAATAATTTGACAACTAAACTTACTTATCAATTCAATGAAATATTGGCTAGCTAGAGTTGTATGGAGTACATCAAATAATACTAGAAAAGGGGATATAATACATGGCATGGTTATATTCTATAAACATCTAAAAATTTTGAAATGTTCAAAATGCAAATGACTTCAACTTTTTATTCAAAGCACCTAATATACAACTTGTGCACAAACTTTGAATACACATATCTCAAGCACCAGTTATCCAAATTCAAAACCACAACTTGTGTTGGGATGAATAAAATTAGAACTCACATATTAAACTAAATTAAAAAAATTTAAACCATTACCAAAAAAATAAAAATTTATTACATAGATATTATAGTAGATTTTGGGTATTACAAAAATAATGTACAAATTACCACCAAGAATATTACTAACATACAAATTAGTCCCTACATCAATAAAATGATTAAATTTTCCTTTTGTGAGGATATTAATAGTATTTGATATTATATATCTAATTTTCACCCATATTAAGGTTTTTCATGCCTTCCTAACTAGATGATAGCATGAGAACAATCCTAGTTTGTGGGTGACTTACTAAATAGATTAAACCTATAATTTGGGTTAGCTCCCTTGATGATTCACCCAAAAATTATAAAAAACCTATAACACTTGTAAATTAAAAGGGATAGAAATTAACTAAATTAGTAAACAAACATGGAGGTGATACACCAAATATAAAGTCCTCAACTTGCTATTGTTTTCACTATGAAGAGATAAATTACAATCTAATTTTAATAATATCAAGGTAAATATTACCACACTAGGTTTATATATGAAGGTTATGTATTTTTAAATAGATAAGGTGATCAATAAAGAGGCCTAAGAGTATACACTACTGATGTTTCAAAACTTACACTCAACAAACCATGCATTACACATCATATGACTTGTGGAAGAGAAGTTAACTTACATATAGGCATGAAAAAGGATAAATTCATAGAAGTACACTCAATATCACAAAAATAATAATAATAAATTAACTCAATATCATTATATGAAATATGAAAATTATATAACTCATCTTGAATTAATTTTAAAGGAAAGTACAAGTCTTAAAATTGGTAGGGATTCACCAAAACTAGTTTTAGGATACATTGAATGCCTCTCAAGGCTTCATTTATAGATGAATTAGAAGAATAGAGAAGAGTAGGAAAAGAGGATAAAATCATGAGATGCATATCATGATCAGATCAGTTATAATAGAGAAATATTGATAAAAACCTTAAAAACAATGTGTTGTCATCTTCTTTCTTAGTCTTCTTCGACATGTGTTAGAGTAACTCTTTAGAAGGGTAGCATAGGAAACCTTCATGGAAGTTTATATGATTTTTTGTTAATAAATCCTCATCAAAGAGTTAAAAATATACCATTAGAGGATAGCTAAAAATAACCTTCTTGAAATTTGGCATGATTGGGAAGCTTCCACACCCACTCTCTCTTGGAAATCATTCTTCATCACATGGAATTTACACTCATTTATAATAGTGTCTCATTTTTAGAATATCTATTGCTACCAATGCCTAATTTTGTGTCTTCGATACCTTAAAAACAATGTATAGTTTCTTGTAGATCCTACATCAAGTCATATAACCTTTGTCCCAACACTTAAATCACTTTAAAACTATTGTCTTACACTTGTTTGATAAGGGATGGTAAGAGACATTCATGTATTGAAGTTTGAAGTGACTTTGGGTTTTGATAATTATAATATATATATATATATATATATATATATATATATATATATATGTATACGTAATTTTAATTTTAATACCTTTCATATATAGTAATATATACTCCCAAATATGTTTTTAAATCCCTTTGATCTCAACTCTTTACAACATGTCTACCATTTACTCTCTTGATATAAGATTAGTCATTTATCTTCATTGAATCTTAGCTATCAACTTGTTGCTATAATTGGGACTATAGGATACTTTTTAATGTTAAAAAAATTATGATAAAACTTTAGTATTACATAATATAACTTCGTTAACTTATTTGGAAGTTTGGTCTAGTTCAAAACCTTACACACAAACACAAGAGGAAGATTTCCAATCCTTTTTACATATAGATCAAAATAACACATGCCAAAAATTTAATTATTAATATTATTTATAGATATAATAATTTCATAAAAGTTATTTTTATTTCATCCCAATCCATTTTAAGTGTTTAAAATCCTTATTTCTCCCATCGAGTTACATTTAGGTTTTAAGCAGGGTTTAAGGGTACTTGAGGTCTTAAGGATGGTTCATAGAGTTGAGGGACCTAATACCAACAAAAATTACAAGAATATTCAATATAAAAACCCATACTTATTATTTTATTATCTTAGGATCCCATGAATATCATCTTACAATTTCACACATACCAAAGTTACCATTCTTAAGTGATGCAAGTCTGACTATGTGTTTGAAGGGATCATTAGATAAGAAATAGAGATTAGAGTTTTATTTTGGGTTAGAGACACATAAATTAGGTATTTTACACATAATTTTATATTTTAAAGTGATATATTTAAAATATCTACCCCTTAAACTAATTAAATTTCCCTTTAGCCCTATGTTAGGGTTTACCACAAACCTATCTATTGAATCCTAACAGGCTATTTTCACACTTTTCTCTTTATTAATGTTTTAAAACATAATGTAATTGTTATAAAAATTCTATATAATATCCATCTAACTCGTCAAATTACCAAACACCCAAAACAAACAAGTATTTTCATGTTTCATATGTACAAGCCTATACATGCTTATTTAGGTCTTCTAAGCCTAATTACCTCTTTTAAGCTTTCATTGTTACCAACAAATTTGAAATTAAATGAAAACCTATTGAAATTTATTATTAAATTGTAGATATATATTTCATCATACATCCTCAAGGTTTCAAGCCATGGTTGACATGTTTTATTCAACCCACTGAAACCCTAATTGTACGTGTTAATTAGGCATGTCTGTATGAAGTATGAATATCATCTTTTTTATTAGAAATTCTATGATTATTAAATGATAATAAAATCATATATAGGTTCTTATTTACCATTTTAATACCTTTTATACCTTTTTTAATTTCAAATACACATGTTTTTCTCCACTCTCTCATGACAAGCCAATAGGTGCTTATTTTAGGTTTATTTGATTATTAGTGTTTAGGAGTTCTTAATTTGATGATTTATACCCCATTTGAACTTATGATAATATATAAATATACACCCATATACCCTTTAATTAATAACTTGACTTAAAATCATTTGTTTAGCACACAAATGCAATGTAGGTGCTTGTTTAGAGCTGCTTGACTTCAAATTTACCAAATTTGGTCTCCATAGGTCAAAACCAAATTATTTAATGCATTTGGATTTCTAAAAAAATTAATAACATTTTATTAAGACATATTTCATACCCAAAATTTATATCACCCATCCAAAACATGAATTTTTTAACCCTATTTCATGTTAAAGGCCTATAGGTGGCCACTTGGGCAAAATGTTGATTCTTCACTACTTGGTTCCCCTTTGAGCTTAGTCAACTAAGTTACATGGCCTCTTTGAGTTACAACCCATTTTAATACAAGTTAGATAGATAAATGAGTTTTTATAGGCAAGGTAGGATATTTTAACCATCTTGGCGTAGCTTAAGAGGATGATTTGGAAGACCAACAAAGTGTCATGAGTATCACTTTATTGTAGAAACATGACTATGATTGATAGCATGGCCTGTCATTGCCTTAGAACTCATTTAGTTCTCATTAACCTAAATAATTTGAGAAATAAATATTTTAAATATTTATTGGAAATAAAGGGATTAAAATATCATGTTTTCCAAGGACTATATACACTCTTCATAAATAAGTATGACATCAATGGTTATTTATAGGTCTATAAACCTCTAAGTTCACAAACTTCCTTATATTAGGATTGAAGAAGAACTATTGAAACATAGAATATAAATATTTCCAAACATTAATATTATATTAAATATTATCTAAATATTACCTCTTACATTCAATAATTTAAATAATTAAAACATAACCTTTCTTGATATGGCATCTCTCAGTTGTATCTTGAGATTCACACAGTCCAACCATATATGCAAAAATATCTCTATTCATAAGATCATTGACTCAATGTTATTTGAATATGGTTGTGAGGTATTTATGAGGTTGTTTCAAATAATTAAAATTTAATTTTATCCATTTAATCCATTCAAGATATCTCATAGATACTTTAACTAGATTGTCTTGAACCAGCTATCAAAACAAGACTATTTGACAACACCTCAAAATTGAACATAAAGAAACATGAGAGAACATGATATTGTAGGGATTAAGTAATGTTTAATATACCATTTACAACAATTATCACACATTTATATAATCTTAAAACTTTTCATATGAGGAAAACTGATGCATGGTTGGATTTTGAGTCTCCTTTTATGTTCCTTAACTTCTTAAGGATTGTTCATAAAGATAAGGAGATTAACTAGATAATAAATGACACAAAGTGGAAGGGAATTAGGGTCCATACTATGTATAAGATATTATATCAAAAAAAATTCTCTCCTTATAATTCCAAGTGAAAATTGATTGACTATTTTGGGATGTCAAGAAAGTCAATGAAAAAATGGGATGGTTTTCTACATTTTTTTTCTCTACAACTCCAAGTTTTCTATGGATTTAGACTTGAGAAATTCATGGAGATTTATAAAATATCTTTTATGTTGTCTTACAATAGAAATTTACTATAAATAACTTATAAAATCTGATTATTCTACCCTTTGAAACTGTTGGAGATGATAGACCAAGTGACTCTTCAGCTTCATATAACTTTTATGGATATAAGGGAGTGTGTCAAAATGTTTCCCACCTTTTTTGCATAAAATTATTATAATAACTCATTATTTAGCCATTGAAAGTGATGAATGATAGTTACAAATTGCTTATAATGTTAAATAACAATTATAAAAGACTTTGGGGATGGTGTATGGATAGTTATAAGCATGATTTAATCATTTATGTGTTAGATGGATTATAAAATACCTCTATCCAGAAAATAAACCTTCATATTCTCTATTGGCTAGTAAGTGTCATTTAAACATTAAAATGTCAAATAAGATTAAATCAATAACATACCTTAATCTTGTAAAAATTACCTTAAACTCTCCAAATTGCTTGAAAAAAATGTGATCCACTTACTAGTTTTGCTTTTTTGACCACTTTGGTCAGCTTTAGACCATTATTATTCATAGAGGGTTTTCCACGTTGCCTCCTTGAGTATACTTATTCATATAATTGAATCCAAATAAACCTTAAATTTTTCAAACTTACCTTAATAAATTATAAATACAAGATGAAGACTTACAAAGAGTAACTTTTTGATGACAAGACCAAGTGGCTTAAACCTACTACTCACTATGTTGAATATTGTCATTTATGTCAAAGGTACATCTTTTGAAGGTTGATGTCAAAGGTGGCTAAGCCTGATTATTAGTGTGTGATGTGATAAGGTACATTGAGAGATTGTTTTCATGAGAGAGGGATGTCTTGAGAGAAAGAGAAAGAGATAATTTAAAGGCAACGAATGTCTTATGTTTGCATGAAGTCACAAGTAATTGCTATCAAAGTTCATATGAAACCTATTCATGATCTTAGTCATGACATGAAGAGGTATGTATATTAAAATTAATGAACACATGCATGTGAAGCTTTTATGGCACTGTTTGATCATGTATACGAGGCATTGAATCATTAATGAGAGTTTTAGGATGAGCCTATAGGGGTAGGACCTTTAGACTTAGCCTACACCTAAACCTTTCTTAGACCCTACCTAGCTTATTGAGGTATGAATATCATATTTAAAGAAAATTATTAATATGTGAGAATGAACAAAGGTGACATGATTTGTTTTATGCATGTTCACAAAGTTTTAGGTCATGGTATGAAGGAAATTACATGAATCAATGTTTTAGGCCTTCTCAAGTTCACATAATGAGGTCTTAAGACATGAGAATCACTTTTAGATTTTTTTTTGCATGTGTAACATCTACAGAGGAAAATTAGTTATTAAAGATAGATGGGGGAGGGTACTAGCTAAGATATATAGGCATTGGCTTTAGATTTAAGGGGTAGTCCTTTATGAATAATAGTTAACACCAAAACCTATGTTAAACCTACCTAAAACCCTAATAAAGATGAAATGTGAAATATATTTTAAAAATAATATAAGGATGGATTAAAATTTCCATATTAACTATTGGATCATGTATTCACCTCTCATAAATACCTCCAGGTGGTGGTGTTTAGTTAGATGAGAGAGAAAATGCATAGACACAAGCTTATTTGTCAATGAATTACTATAACTCTCAAAATTTATATTGGTAAATAAAATAAAAAGGATAGGAGAATAATATAGAGACTCAATGTTAACTTTCATTATGATTTATGGAGATTTTATAGCCTTTAAATGTTCTAATTTGGTCATCAAAGTTAGCCAATCATAGACAGACCTAAAAGTGAAAATAGTGCAAAACCTAAGTAGAGATGTGAAGATGGATTTACATATTTGACCATGTCACATTGATGAAAAAATGTGCATGAAGAATTTAATTATAAATTTTAAGTCATGTTCATTCTTGGAATAAGTTTTGGAGGTTAGTGAATATGATGAAAAAGTAGCTCACAAAATGGTGTATTTGGTTTAGATAAGACTATGTGATATAAGGTCAAGAAATTGGTTTACAAGACTAATATTTGGCATTAGTGATCTAGACAATGATTCAAATGACAATTCAAGTGATGTTTCTACCCCAATTGATGATGGAACTTTTGGGAGCCATAACTTTTGTACCATACCTCTGATTGACTCCCCGTTTAAACCATTAGAAAGATAAGAATGAGGAGAATGTGGTGAGATAGCACAAGATTTTATCAGTGGGTTTTGAAACTTAAAAACCCAATATAAGTGCCCAAATTTTAAATTTTAGTAGTGCAGTCTAAAAATAGTAAGTTTTTAAAAATAGTAATTCCTCAAATTCTATATTGTTGTAAATCATGGAAGTCAAACCACATAATCTCCCTCGATATTAGTGACCTTCCACATCCTCCTCTTACCTTAAAATCTTTTATAAATGAATATTTAACCCAAAAAGGAAATAAAAAATCTCTTCCTAGAGATAAACATATGGTTGTATTTTCATTCTTGAGTAATAAAACATCTCTTCTTAGAGAAATCATTTTTACTTTGTTATTTTCATGTTCTTGAAATAGCTGTCAATCAAAAATTTTGAGTTTTGGATCAATTAGACCATATGATTTTTATATATAATTATGATATGGAGATATAATATAATCATTTACATTCATTGGGATCCATAAAAAGTGTCCTCATAGGTGTTGGAGGTCTGATTCACTATGACTAGTTGTTGAGGTAAATTGGCAATTCTAAGTGAATGAGTTGTGGAGATGGTCTTGAGCCTTTATATCCTAAGTGAAAGTGTTAAAATAATTTTTTGATGACACTAATGTCATGGATTATATGTAAACATGTTATTTTTCTCATAATTTAGTAGCTTAAGTGTGTTTAAGCTTCATTTTTACAAGACATACTTCTAAGGTACACAAGTTTAATAAGGTAGTTTGTCCTAAAAGAACTTTCATGGTTTGAACAAAAGATACAGGTCTAACCAAGAATGGATAACGTAAATATAGGTCATTTTATAAATTATTTAATGTTTTTTAATTGTTGGATAAGTCCATCTAGGCCAAATATTATCAATCCTTGATGATAAGAAGATAAACCTAATGCAGTTAGGTCTCCATGAGACCTAAAGGAGAAACTGATGCCTAATTTAGTTGTTAAAGACCAAAAGGGGTCAAATTTTCATTTTAATCATGTTAATAAGATATTATAATACCTATTATATGCTATACCTAATATTTTGAAGGTGCTTTGAAAGCCAAGTGGTGCATAACCATGAGACTTGTATACATATAAGGCATTTTAGGCCTATATGAGTGAATGAAGTGAAGTGAATAAAAAAATGATTGGTAGAGAAGAAGGTATTGAAATGAGACATAATAAAATATTAGAGGTGTTGTGATAAAAATTAATGAGCTGGCTAAGTTGGTTCTGAGTCACTTATGGAGTTGGTGCTTCCTTTCAAGTAGGTGCTTGCTAAAGCCTAGTCAAGTAGGTGTTTGACTTCATTGGGGTTGGTGATCCAAGTTGAGTTGGTGCTCAAAATAATTTGATTTTTTTATAAGACTATTGTTTATTTAAAATGATAATAATGGGTTTTATTCCCCTTGAGGTTTTCCCATTCATATGTGTGTTTTCATGTGTTATGCTCATGTGAATAGTCTTTATGCATTACTAGATCTCAATGTTACTTTCATAGTTCATGATGGATTAGATATAATTGAAAGAAATTTTTTTGTACACTAATTCAACCCCAATTTATTAGTGATTTTTAATCTATTAATTTGTATCAAATCTTTGTCCTTTGAAGTAGGCTTTACATATTAAAGGAGATCCTAGAAGCACAAGCATGTATAGTCATCATGTATAAGGAGGTTTATCAACCAATAAGTATCCTCTCTTCAATGGGACTAGCTATGATTTTAGAGAATCAAAATGAATACTTATCTACTTTACTTAGGTTATGACATATGGATATCTATTAGTTATGTATTCACTCCACCTTATACACCACCAATTGATGTAGTAGGCAAGAAAGAAAGTGAGAACAACTCTAAGGTGATCAATGCCATCATGTGTGGTATTTTAGAGGTAAAATTTATAAATATCATGTATTTTGATATATGTAAAGGAATATGGGAAAGTTACATATCATCTATAAAGGAGACACAAAATTTAATTTGGTAAAGTTTTAAACCCCCCGAAGGTATTTTAAAAGTCTAAGAATGAAGGAGGATGAAAAAATTGCATCTTATCTATTAAGAGCAGATGAAGTGGTAAATGCCATCATAGATGTAGGAAAACAGTTGGAAGAATCAATAGTAGTAAAAAAGATATTGATATCCATAACATCTAAGTTTGATTCAAATGTGTATATTGTGGAGGAGATCAAAGATCATAACATACTACATATATATGAGCTTCATGACATCTTGACTACTTATGAAATGAGAACAAGTGATGAGAGACCTTATAATAAGGAAGCTACATTCAAATCTAAGAAAATTCACAAGGTAAAAAGGCCAAGGATGATGTTGACATGGACATTAATGATGACAAAATAGAATCCATTTTTTTATAAAACTAAGGAAAGGATCAGGTAAGTATAAGGGCAAGTTTCCATTAAAGTGATTTAACTATGGTAAGATTGGTCATTTCACATCTAAATGTCCTAACAAGGATAAAAATGAGCATGATGGATAACATGATGAACATCATGGTGATGATAAGTTCTATAAGCTTGACAATATAAAAAAGGGTTTAGGTATGAAGGAAAGAAAGGTTCATTCAAGAACAATAAATTTTTTTATACCAAATAATATAGTAGTTCATCTAATATAAGTAACACAAGTACATTTGATAGTGTGATGATAGTAATGATCATGATAATAATGAAACCTTATTCATGATTATAAAAACAAATATTGAGAGTTTTTCAAAAGTGAAAATTATTATGGGTGATGAAGAATCAGATGAAGAAGAGGCTAAAGTGAATCTTGAGGCATAATTAGTGAGTGCTCTAGAGGATTTGAAGTTCCAAAGAAGGATAAATAATAAACTAAGATCATTGGCTAAGATTTATGAGGAACAAATAAATATCTTTGAACAGAGACTAAGAAACAACACCAATGAACATGAGAAGATCATCAAACAATTGGAAACTTAGATTGAAATTATCACTACAAATCTTAAGACCAAGGAGGAAGAATGCATCAAGTTTGGAATAAAATGGAGTCCTTGAAGGTAGAATTGGATCAGATAATAGTCAAGTTAGATACACATCAAAAATTTGAAAAGATTACTATAAAAATTGGTGATATTTTTAATATAAAAGGTATCCATATGATAAGACAAGTCTTGGGTTCAAATAATATTAAAAATAAAATAAGGAGAGTTAGAACTTAAATAATAATGGATCATCAATCAATGATAGTACTAACAAAGTAAATACCTATGCATAAAATCTTAAATATTAGACTCAAGTTGATCATCAACAAGTCAGGAAGAACCTAACTCCTTAGAGATAAAAAAGGTATAAGTACATCATTCAAAATTAGATAGAAAATATATGTGAATCCTTTCAATGGTTACTATTTCTCATGCAATCAATATGGACATAGGGATGTGGATTGTAGACATCATGCTAGAATCAATTCCTCATGGAGTAGGATGAATACACATTTATATAGTATAATTAGAATTCTATGATATAATTGAGATAAAATATGACATATTACAAAGGATTTCAAGATAAGTCATATGAGGAAGATCAATCAATACAAAAGGCTATATGGTCATACCATTGAGAAGTGTATCAAGAAGTTAGACCTTGTGAACAAGGTGAAGGAGGAGTAGAAGACTAAAGGAGAAGAATCTATGCTCTATTATACTACTTTTCACATTCAATATGAAGGCATGAAATTTTACATAGATAGTGGTTCCTCAAGTGACATGATAGGAGACAAGACCAAGTTCATCTCATTGAATAAGAATATTATAATAATAGTGAGATTGTGAGATACCAAAACTACCAATATAGTTGGTAAGGGTATCTTGAGTTTGGACAATGGGAATACCATGATAGATAATGTGTTATATGTGGAAAGTTTGAAGCATAACTTACTTAGTGTAGGTCAAATGTGAAACTAAGGACACACACTAACCTTTCATGGTAGAGGGGGTGATATAAGGAGAGCTAAATTAGGAAAAATAATTGTCAATGCCAAGAAGACTAAAAACAATTTGTATGTCTCAAATGAGATCAAGAAAGAGAGATGTTTTATGAGCAAGATGGATGAATGTTGGATATGGCACAAAAGGTTTTGAAAGCTAAAATTTGATAATATGGTCAAGATAAGCTGTAAGAAGTCTATGAATAACATTCCTAAAATCACCAAACCTATAAAAACACATTTCAATGCATGTCAACATGGTAAGCAAACTAGAAGAAGGTTCAATTCTAGGGAGTATTCTTCTACAAGACCTTTAGAGTTAATACACACTAATATCTATGGGACTAAAAGGATCCAAATTATTCAAGGAAATAGTTAATTCATGTTACTTATAGATGACTACACAAGAATGACTTGGGTAGAATTATTGAAAGAAAAGTCAGAATCTCTTGATAAGTTCAAGGGATTTAAGGCTATTATTGGGAATGAGAATAATGAAAATATCAAATGTTTGAGATCTAAAAGAGGAGGAGAGTTTTGGTCCAATGATTTTTATGACTTATTTGAGGTCCATGGGATAAGGAGAGAGTTCTTAATAGTGAGGACACCCCAACAGAATGGGGTAGTGGAAAGAAATAATAAGACATTTCAATAGATGGTAAAAACCATGCTAAATGAGTCAAGGTTAGATAATGGATAATGGAGGGAGGAGGTGAGAACTATAGTCTACATTTTGAATAGGTTAAGAATAAGGAATAATGGAAATAAGACTCCTTATAAACTATGGAAAGGTATATTTGCTAATGTGGAACACTTTAGAGTGTTTGGAAGTAAATGTTTCATCAAAAGAGATGAGGAATAATTAGGTAAGTTTGATTCTAGGTTTGATGAAGGTATATTATTTGGATACTCATAACTGAGATTATCCTATAGATTTTATAATAAGAGGTTGTAAAATATAGTGTAAAGTACCAATGTGAAAGTAGATGAGACAAGTTATAACAAGTCACAATCATAGTCAAAGGATACATCAAAGAATTTGGACTTCAAGAATGAATAGGAAACAATAGAGATTGATGAATAATAAGAAGTTAAGGAAAGACAAGATTAAAAATTCCCTTCAATTAAGATTCAAAGAGACCATTTTGAATCAAAAATCATTAGCAACAAGGATGTAGGTATGTAAATGACTTCAAAATTTTAAAATGTTCAAAATGCAAATGACTTCAAATTTTTATTCAAAGCACCTAATATACAACTTGTGCACAAAATTCAAATCATTGGTACAAAATGGATGTTTAGGAATAAGTTGAATGAAGA
The DNA here is from genome assembly GCA_037957365.1 of Torreya grandis. Taxonomy (NCBI): domain Eukaryota; kingdom Viridiplantae; phylum Streptophyta; class Pinopsida; order Cupressales; family Taxaceae; genus Torreya; species Torreya grandis. Next base: position 173,686 of record JARHVA010007845.1, read on the forward strand.
TGGAGAAGTCATTAGGAATAAATCTATATTGGTATGCATAAGTTGAATGGGTAGACTTTGAGGAGACATTTTCTACAATATAAATGTTAGAGGCCATAAAATTGTTTTTAGCATATGCAGGATTAAAAGGGTTCAAGGTGTACCAAATGGATGTCAAATATATTTGTTTGAATGGGAACTTGGAAGAGGAGGTGTACATAGAACAACCTAAGGGTTTCTCACTATCAGGTAATAAGGACTATATTTGTATGTTAAAAAAGGCTCTTTATGGTCTAAATCAAGATCTTAAATATTGATATATGAGATTAGATAGGTATCTATTAGACTAAGGATTCAAAAGAGGAGTCATAGATATTAATATGTACATAAAGATAGAAGATGACCATCAATTGATAGTATTTGTCTATGTGGATGACATCATATTAGGTGGAAATAGTGAGAATATGACTAAGGTCTTTATAGATGTGATAAAGAAGGAGATTGAGATGTCCATTCTAGGATAACTATCATTCTTTATTGGGATACAAATCAATCAATAAGAAAAAGGTATGTTCATCTCACAAGATAAATACATAAGAGAGATGTTGAAGAAATTTGAGATGTAATATTTCAAGGTTTTTAGCACACCTATGATCATATGGTGTAAGTTAAGAAATGGAGATGAGTTTCCAAAGTTCAATTAGACATCATATAGGTTAATGATTAGAATTTTTCTATACACTACTACCTCTATACCTAACATCATGCAAGTAGTAGGTCTTATGGGAAGATTTCAAGTAGACCCAAATGAAAATCATCTATAAGCAGTCAAAAGGATACTTATGTATCTCAAGGGGATTATGGATTTTGGGTTGTGTTATCCAAGGAGAAATGAGTTTAACTTGATAGCCTATATAAATGCAGACTGGGTAGGGAGTCTAGATGATAAGAAGAGCACTAGTGGAGGATATTTCTTCTTAGGAGAGTGCCTAGTATCATGGATAATCAAGAAGTAACCATCAATGGAATTATCTAATTGTGATTTTGAATAAATTTTAGTAGATTCATGTTTTACTCAAGTCATATGGATGAGACAATCCTTAAAAGACTACAAGGTGGATTATGATAGTCTTAGCCCTATTTATTATGATAATATAAGTACAATAAGCATTTAAAAGAATCATGTCATGCACTCAATGACTAAGCATTTTCCCATTAGATATCATTTCCTAAGGGAATAGGTAAGTCAAAAAAGTGTTAAAATTTAATATGTTTTTATAAAGTATCATATTGTAGACATTTTGACCAAACCACTTCCAAAGGAAACATTTGAACATCTAAGATAGGAATTAGGTGTAATTCCTTCCCCTAGAAGTCATTAAAGAAGTAAAGTGATTCAAAGGAGATAATTAGTTGGTTTATTATCTCCAAGAGTAGGTTAATAGTGTTGAGAAGGTATGCATGGTGATATGGGAGCATGTTTTTATGATGCTTCATTGATTTATAACCCTATGTGTTGAGTTCTCTAGTTGTAACAAGTGTGATCCAAGAAGTTACATGTATCTCTTTGTCATTAATGTCAAAAGGGGAGAAAGTTTAGAATGAGGGAGATATTAACTATTGAGATAATTTTTTGAGAGTTGTTACCATCAATGACAAAGGGGGAAATTATTGAGTATTGTCATTGATGTGAAAGGTGCATCTTGTGAAGGTTGATGTCAAAGGTGACTAAGCCTAGATGGTATTGTGTGATGTGACAATGTGCATTGAGAGAGTTTTGTCATGAGAGTGATGTCTTGAGATAAATATAAAGAGATAATTTTAAGGTAACTAATGTTTTATGTTTTCATGAAGGTACAAGTCATGATGTCAAAGTGCATAGGAAGCCTAGTCATGACGTGAAGAGGTATGTGCATAAAAATTAATTAACACAATCATGTTAAGGTTGTATGGAACTATTTTAGCATGTTATGAGGCATTAAAGAATTCATGAGAGTTTCAAGGTGAACATATAGGGGTAAGAACTTTAGAATAAGTATACACCTAGACCTCTCTTAAACCCTAACTAAACTATTGAGGTATGAAGATAAGATTTCAAGGTAATTATGCATATGTTGGAATGAATAGAGGTGAGATGAGTTTTTTTAGGCATTTTAATAAAATTTGAGGTCATGGTTTGTATTAAATTTCATGAATTAACGTTTTCGGCCTTCTCAAGTTCACAAAATGAGGTCTCAAGACTTGAGAAACACTTTTAGATGTTTTTTTTCATGCTTAAAATCTATATGGGAACACAATATATTAAGGAAATATGGGTAAGGGTCTCAGATAATATCTATATTCATTATTTTTTCATTTATGGGGAAGTCCTTTATGAATAATTTTTAACACCAAAACCTATGTTAAACCTCCCTAAAACCCTAATATGGACCCAATGTGAAAAATATTGTTCAAATAATCTTAGGATGGATTAAATTGTCTATATAAACTATTGGATAGTTTATTAAACTCTTCCATTTACCTCTAAGTTGTGGTGGTTAGTTAGATGAGAGAAAAAATGTACAGACACATGTTTATTTATCATGAAATTATTATAGCTCTCAAAATTTATTTTTTTCAAGAAAATAAAATGTATGGGAGAATAATATAGAGAATAATTTTCCATTTCAATTATGATTTATTGATAGGTTATATCCTTAAAATTTTCTAGTTTGGTCATCCAAGTTAGCTAGTCATAGATAAATCTAATGGTACACATACTGCAAAACCTAGGTAGAGATGTGAAGATGGATTTGAGTGTTTGAGCATGTCATATTAATGAAAAAAAGTGAATGAATATTTTATTTATTAATTTTAATTCATTTTAATTCTTTTAATAAGTTTTTATGTTAGTGAATATGATGAAAAAGTTGTTCATAAAATGGTATATCTAGTTCAGATAAGACTATGTGATATAAGATCAAGAAATTAGTCTACAAGACCAATATTTGCCATTAGACCATATGATTTTCACATATAATAATGAAATTTATATATCATATAATAAATTAAACTAATAATGAGCCATGTAAATTATCCTCACATGTGTTGTAGGTATAATTCACCATGACTGGTTCTTTAGGTAAATAGGCAATTTTGAGTGAGTTATAGAGATGTTCTTGAGCCTATATATCCTATATAAATGTTTTTAAAGAATTTATTTATGACCCTTATGTCATTTAGGATATATATACATGTTAATTTTTTCATATTTGAGTATCTTAAGGGTGTTTAAACTTTATTTTTTCAAGATAGACTTTTTAGGTACACAGGCCTAATAAAGCAGTTTGTCTTAAAAGAGCTTTCATGTTATGAATGAAAGATATAGTTCTAAACAAGAATGGATAATGTTATTATATTAATTGAATAAATTATTAAATTGTTTTTTATTATTTTATAATTCCATATAGTCCTAATGAGATCAAGATTTGATACTAAGAGGATAGACCTAATGCAATTAGGTCTACATGAGACCTAAAAGAGAAATGAGGCCTAATTGAGTTGTTTTAGACCAAAAGGGTCCAAATTTAGTTTTAATCATGTTAATAATATATTATAAGACCTATTATATGTCCTAACTATAAATTTTAATGTGTGTACCTTACAAAGTGGTGTGTAACCATGAGATATGAGATGTATATATACAAGGCAATTTAGGCCTATATGAGTGAATGAAGTGAAGAAAATAAAATATTACTTGGTAGATTATAAGGAGGTATTGAAATGAGAACATAACAATATATTATAGGAGTGTTGATTAAAATTCATGATGTGGCTAATTTGGTGTTGATTCACTTATGAAGGTGGTGCTTCCTTGCAAGTAGGTGCTTGTTAAAGCCTAGTCAAGAGGGTGCTTGACTTCAGTGGGGTTGGTGTTCCAGTTTGAGTTGGTGATAAATAAAATATAATATTTTTTTTAATAATATTTTAGTCCATTTTTATGTATCATAGTGTTTTTTATTCCCCTTGAGGGTTTCCCACTCATATGTGTGTTTTCATGTGTTATGCTCATATGAATAGCCTTTATGCATTATTAAATCTCAATGTTGCTTTTATAGTTCATGAGTGATTGGATATAGTAGAATGAAATTTTTTGGTACACTGATTCACTCCCCCTCCCTCTCATTTATTATACTTCCAACACACTATACCATCCTTAATGGTTTATAATTTTCCAAGGAAGACACCCTACCTAGCATCCTAGATCATTAATGACCAAGACAAGACCTTCATAATGGTTATCAACAAATTTAAGATCACATAGATCAAAATTTTAAATTACTCCCATTCATGATGGACAAATTTTGGCTAACATCTTTAGATAACTCTTGGGATTTCATGTTTTCTATGCATTTAGACTAGTGTCCTTGATAATCCATTAAAATATGGGGATCATGAATGCATATTGAATTGAATGTAAACTAAAAATTAGACTTGAAAATAACCCTAAAACAAAATGAAACTTAAATCACTCAAGAACACACCACTTACACACATGTGTTACAAGATATTTAAAAGAAAGACAAAAACCAAAATAAATAATAAATGTGTGCACTAAGAAGTTAGAGAAATCAAACCTTCTCAACTTGTAAAAAATTATAAATCTTACCTCAATAGCATGGCTTCAAATGTATCCCATTTATTGGGATATTCAAATCCTCTCCATCAAGCCTTATAAGTTGAAAATCATAGTGTTTTTTGTAACTAATGATAATATAGGTCCCACTACACAATGTGTCAAACTTTGTATGCCTACCAAGTTTGGCCCTATCTTCATCCCATTTCAAAACAAGATCTCCCACTTGGTATGTTCTTAAAACAACCCTCTTGTCAAAGGTACTCTTGACTTAGGTTTGGTGATGCTCCATTATGTGCATAGAATGATTTCTTGTCTCCTCTAAGGAAATCAATTTGGTCAATCTTATCTCCATATTATCACTCTCACTGATTTCAATTTGATGAGATAGTTCAAGAATTGGTAGTTCAAGGTTGATATGTAGATTATATTATCCTCCATATATAATCATGTAGGATGAGTTCCCAATAGACTTCTTAGGGGTGATCATATTAGCCTATAGAGTTATCCTTAACTTGGTGTGAAAAGTTCTTTTATTGTCTTCTATTTTTCTCTTAATAATTATGATCAAGTTCTTATTATTGGAATTATATATCCCATTCCCTTGAGGGTAGTAAATAAAATAAGAACTTAGTTAAATACCATGCATAAGAGCCCATTCAATTGTTATTACACCACCAAATGCTAAAGTGTTATCAAAATTATTGATGAAGGCACTCCAAATATGGTCACTAAGCCTTCATATAAGTAAATAAATAATTTTTCAATAGCCTCCTTGAGAGATATGGCTTCCACCCACCTTGTGAAATAATCAATGGATATAATCACCCATTTATGGCCTACACTTGAATGCAAATTTATCATGCCAATAAAATCTAGACCCCATTACATGAATGGTTAGTCTACCTAAATAATATTAATATCAAGGGATGTAATCCTCTATTTAAATATTAAAAAATCACACTTTGGACACCTTATATCCCATATATATCAGTATCTAAATAAACTAGACCAATAGTACCTAGCCCTTGTTAATTTTGTAGCTATTATCTTAGGAGAAAAGTGGACCCCAATAGGTCCATCATGGAATTATTCCTATATCTTATCTATCTAATAAATTTTAATGAATATTATCAACATATTATTAATATATATCCTAAAAACAATTCCATCCATAAGAATATAAGTTATAGATTAAAATCTAAAGTATATTATCTTTTCTCTATCCAAACCTATAGGACACTCACCGATTTGAAGGAACCTTGTCATGTCTTATGTGAAACTTAGAGATAATTAAGGTATATGTGCAATAGGATCATCTTATAGTGCCAAAATAACCTATTTTTCCTCATGAAATTTTGATACCCAGTGTTAACATAGCCATTTCTCTCTTACCAATTTAGTGGCCTTAATCTCCACATCATATTCAATGACCTTGGCTATCCATCCGACTCTCTTTTTATTAAAATATTCATTCTAAATGAAGTATAATATTATTTTTTTAGTCACCATGACATGAATATTTTATTATATACCATATACATAAAAAAAAATTAGGCTACTTATGATTGACAACACTTGTATCTCAATGAAGGTGTATCTTTCATCATACTATTTTAGCTCTTGAATAAAGAAATAAATGGGCTGGTCAATATGTTAATTATTTTGATGCATTAACATATATGAAATGGTGTCAAGGTTAGAAAATGAATAAAATAATAAATCCTTAGATAAATTAGGGTTAATTAGTGTTGGTTTTTGTGTAATGGCTTGCTTAGTGGCCTCAAAACTATTTTTTCCATCTTTCATCCAAATAAAAGCTTGATGTTTCTTAAAAATAACTATAATAGGATTAAAAATGTTATAAAAACTAGGTATAAACCTCATCACAACATTAATTTTCCCAATAAAACTTTGAAAACCTTTTTTTTATGTTTGAGAAAAGACAAAGCCAATATGGCACTCACCCTTTCAGGGTGTATAACAAGCCCATCCTTAGAGAAAATATGGCTTAATAAATTAAATTCATGAATTGAAAAAAAACATTTATTATGGTTTAAATATATTTCATATTACCTACACCTTTCAAAAATCAACTTAAGATGAACTAGATGATCACTAGCATTCTTAGAGAAAATTGTGATATCGTCAAGATAATTTAGCACCATTTGATTGACCAAACCTTTGAAATACATATACATGGATATTTTAAATGTATCCCATAAATTATTCATCCCAAATTTAATTTTTTTATAGGTACATGTGCCCTATTTATTAGTAAAGGTTATCTTATATTGATCTTAATCTTTCAGTAAGACTTGGTTGTAACTTGAATAGCCACCCAAGAGAGAGAAGCATTGAGAACCTATAGCTACTTGAAATATTTTTTAGATATAAGTTATTGGATAGTGATACTTCAATGATACCTTATTCAATTTTCTAAAATCCACACATAATCTAATCTCACCACTTTTCTTTCTCATAAGGACTAAGTTGGCAACCCATGAAGAGTGCTTGATAAGGAAATTGATACTTAACTTTATCAACTTGGTGAGCTCTTTTATCATTAGAATCTCTATTTTAGTATTGATGGACCTTTGTATTTAACTTATAGGTTTATAATTTTTATTAATTTCTATAGTGTGTCGAGCCAATGTGATATCACACCCATTAATATCACTATATTCCCAAGCAAATACATTAGAAAATTCTCTACTTAACTCAATAGATGCATCCCTCTCATCTTAAGTAAATACCTTTCCAAGATTTAGGATATTATCCTTGTATATTTCAAAATTATCATGATGTTCCTCATTGGTATACATTCTTAATTGATCTATTATAATTTGGTCACTTTCATTCAATATATTTTCAAGAGTAAATAGCCCTTTGGGAAGCTTATTAGATCTCAATTTTAAAATTTGGAATACATATTGGTTTTTCAATATGTCCTAATTTTTAAAATAAAATTTATATTATTATTGGAAAAAACATGATATTTATTTGTCACACTCAAACACTTACCAATTGATATCATTATTTAGTATTGATGGCCTTACAACCACTATGATGTATGGCTGAGTTTTTGAGTTCTTAACATCATTAGAAATATAAAATTATGATCCAATTGATTCCAACCTATCAATAATTTTATTCTCTTCCCTTGGAAATTATTTTATTTTAAATGCCTTAAAATATTCAATAAGTTCCCATACTCTAGGCTTTTAGGACATCAACAATGTGATTTTGGTATCACTCTTACCTCTTACTTGGTAGACAACTAGTTCACTGTCTCAAAAATCTTATAATTTATTCATTAATTTATTTTTTTCCTATTGAATCCCATTTATAATAGATTCATATTAAGTTTAATTAAAATTTAAACTAAACTGAAATATAATATTAGAATATTACCTTTTATTTGATGGAGAAACTAGCCTAATACCTGACCCTACTCCATTCTTGATTCTTGAGCCATCAAAGAATAATTTCCACAAGCCACCACTATCATCACTTGGATTAGAGAGAGAATATATTATTCTAAATTCCTAATTAAAAAAATAGACACAAATCCTAGCCTCTTCAACACCTCTAAATGTATTATACTCATTATTTTCTTCCCCTCACCACTCATCAAAGAAGAGATTTGAAATATCTTCAAGAGGAATAATTGGTTCTTTATCACTAGGATGATAATCCTCATTAATTATGGTCAAATTGACATTATAAATGTTTTTCTTGTAAGTATTCCAAATGGAAATTAGATATGGGCTCAGATCTGATAGTAAATTTAGTTCCATATCTAGTCCTTAAAGCCTTATAGGACCAATCAAATGATAAGTAGCCTCCAATCTTGGTAGTGAAATATATTAACAAGAAAAGATAAAATTATGGTGGAAAATTCAATACAATCATATATTGATAAATAGATAAATTAATAAAATCATGAAGAGTAAGGTTCAATCCCTTGATTACACCCACGATCTTGGTAGCTAAACCATCTAGTTCTAATACACCTCTAACATTAGGCTCATATTTCAAGCCTAGCTTATCAGCTATTTATTTTAGCATCACTAAGTTACTTTCCCAACTATATATCATACAATTATGTAATAATAAATATAAAATTATTACTAAAACATATAAACGAGGTGGCTTATCATCTTTAATTGGCTTCCCACTAGTAGGTGTATGATTGTTTGTAAAAATTTCACCTTCTCTTCTAGTTGACAACTTTGTAAGGTTAAAATTTGACAATTGCTCTTAAAACATCTCTATTTTATTAGTAATAGCCAATGTATCCCACATAGGAATAATTACATTCACCTTCTTCATTTGATCTACAATATTAATGCAAGAGATTCTAACTCTTGGTTGCCCTCTTTGAGCTATCGTACAATTTTGGGGTTACATGGTTTGAGGAATGAAAGTACTTTTCACATTCTAATTCACTTGTCCCTCCTAATTGATTGATTTCACAACACTCTCCCTCTTACCAATTAAATAATGTATCATTGTATTTCATTTGTTCTCCACTTTTCATAACCTAATTTTAAACTTTAGCTTGTGTCATAGATGGAATGGTTCCATTTTTTGGCATACAAGTTTGAGTAAACAATTCACTTTGAATAGAGGGATGATTACGGGGTTGATCCCATTGAGTAGACAAGTCATGCTCTTGAACCAAGTTGTTTTGATTAGGAACCAATGCTATATAATTGGAGGCATCATTAGGATTATAACTATTATATGGTTTCACATTGGTGATTTTCCCTTGACCTTGATAATTGCCTTAGAATGGTGGCCTATTGGGCAAATATGGCTGATTGGATTGGTATGGAGATTGATAAATCCTATGAAAATTATTTTGATGAATTTGTTCCATTTATATAACCTTATTTATGAGGGTCTTAAGCAATCCTTCAACATCATTTGACTTGTTTGGTTGACTAGGAGCAACAAAATTATCATTGGTTAATGTAGGAATGGGTGCAAGAGTGGGAGGAGGAGGTTGTATATTAAGAAAAAGTGGCATGAGAGGCCTTGAGGATATATTTATAGCATGTATAATATTGTTTTTAGATTTGATGTCAAGGTCATAACATTTTGGTAAGGTCTCCCCTCCCATGTATTGTATCATAATATCTAAATCACTTTTTAATGCTTTGAGATAGTATGCGAATGCATAATTTGAAGTGGGCCTCAAAATAAAGAAGATCCTATCCCATGTATTTTGGAACCCAGAATTGAAGTCTTACATGAATTCTTATGGTGATCTCTTAGTAACAGTAAATTACTTAGCTAGTGATGAATGGTCACTTTTGTCTTCAAATTTCTTACTTAGATTATATCCTAATTCATCCCATGTGTTAATTTAATTAGGGGCCAAAGTCCTATATCAATCCAATTCTTTTACTTTGAAGGAGATTTCTAATAACCTAATGGCCACATTCTCTTGGGTGACATTATGGATATTACAAAAGTTATCCATATCTCATATATGCTTAATGGGTGTAATAGTGCTCTCTCCACTAAAATATGGAACACTCTTGAGGGATTATATAGGGATCTCATAATATTGGGAAAGGTTTAAGGGAGACCCATTTTCTTGTTTATATGTAATTTAACTTCTCTTCCATATGTCATATGATGTGTAACATGTGGTTTGTTGACTGTAAGTGTTAAAACATTAGTAGTGTATAATATTAATCCTATTTATCAATAACCTTAGCTATAAGATCCTCCTTCATGTAGCATCTAGAAAATCCAACAAGTTCTTATCTCTTTATTACAGAGTAGAAAGCTATTTTTCATTACAAAGGTGACAACAAGGTCAAGGGCTAAAGGTATTCCTATTGAATTTTTTTAATTACCTTTATTTTTAGTCAAAATAAAGAGATTTATCCATAATCTTCCTTATACCAAGACACCTATAATAAAGCTTCATTTCCCATAAATTCCAAGCTCTCCCAGTAATATGGCTTTAAATCTACATTTTATGTCTTTCAATGGAATACATGGAAGTACACTCACTAAAAAACATTATCAAAAAGTTACTCAAGATCACTATATGTAATATGAAAATAATATAACTCAACTTTAGTTACTTTCAAAGGAAAGTACATGTCTTAAAACTAATAGGGCTTCACCAAAACTATTTTTAGGATACATTAAATGCCTCTCAAGGATTCATTTATAGATTAATTAAAATAAGAGAGAAGATTAGGATAAGATTAAAAACTCATAAAATTCCTATCATGATCATATCAATTATAAAATAGATAAATAATGACAAAAAACTTGCAAACAACATGTTGTCATCTTCTTTCTTAATCCTCTTAGACATGTGTTAGAGTCTTCACAAGGGTGGCATAGGATTTCTTCATGGTATTTTAGATACTTTCTTATTCATAAATCCTCCTTAAACAGTTACATATATTCCTCTTAAGGATAGTTACAAATCGCCTTTTTGACATTTGGCATGATTGGGAAGCTTTTATGCCCACTCTCTCTTGGAGATCATTCTTCATCACATGGAATTTTCACTTGTTGACAATAGTGGCTCATATTAACAATCTCTCTTGATACCAAGGCCTGACTTTGTGTTTTAGAGACCTTTATCACAATGTATAATTTCTTTTAAATCCTACATTAGGTCATAGAACTTTTGTCCCAACACTAGAAGTCACTTTGCAATTATTTTCTTACACTTTCTTGATAAGAGATGGCAAGAGACATTCATGTCTTAATGTTTGAAGTAAATTTAGGTTTTTATAATGGTTTATATCTATTTTATATGACTTATAATACCTTTCATAAATAGTACTAGATACTCCCAATTTTTTTTTGAAAGACCTTTGAGCTCAACTCTTTGCAACATGTCTACCCTTTACTCTCTTGATACAAAATGAGTCATGTTTTTTCATTGAAACCTAGATATCAAAATTTAACATATATTATGACTTTATAATCCTATATAATTTTTAAAAAATTATTAAAACACTTCAATGTTTCCTTAGATAACTTCCTCAATTGATTAATAAGTTTGGTCTAGTTTAAAACCCTGCACATAAGTACAAAAAAAAACCTTTTTAGGCCATTTTTCATATAAATACAACTCACACATAACAAAATTTTACTCATTAAAATTCATAAGAGATATAATAAGGTCATACAAGTGATTCAAAGGTCATCTCAATCCATTTTGAGTGCTTTAAATCCTTTTTTCTTCCATTGGGTTACATTCAGGGTTTAAGCAAGGTTTAAGGGCACTTGAGGTATTAAGGATGATTCATAGAGTTGAGGGACCTAATCCCAAAAAAATTCCAATAAAATTTATTATAAAACCCCCTCCTTATTATCTTATTATCTCAAATACCATGCATCTCTTTATACAATTTCATACCTACCAAAGTTACCCTTCTTGAGTGATGCAAGTTTGACTATGTTTGAAGTGATCATTTGACAAGGAATAGAGATGATAATGTGTGTTTTTTGGTTAGAGACACATAAATTAGGTCTATGAAACATCATGTGAGATGTTTAATGGATTTCTTGAAAATATTGACACTTCAAATCAATGAAATCCACTTTGAGCCCTATGCTAGGGCTTACACACAGTCCTATCTATTTAACCCTAAATGGTCATTTTATCACACATTTATTTTTTTATATGTTTAAAAAATTCATGTGTTGGCCCATAAATTTTAACTAAGTGTTTTTTAATTTTAACACATAGCACAAAAGGATCAATTGTCCATTTTAATGCAAGTATCGACATGATGCAGAAGGACCATGGCATAAGAAGACCATGACACATAGATGATAGGAACAAAAGTGTGATGCTGTAGAACTTATTGAGCATGGGAGGAAAAGTCATAGGAGACCTAGAGTGAGAGGATATAGCCAAATGATAACTAGTCATGAGGTACTTGAGAACAGAGAACTTAGAACAAAATTAGAAAACTAGGGGAGTGCATAGGAAGTGAAGCATGAGGGATGTGAGAGTAGTTAGAATAACAATTCAAATAGGACACTTTGAACCTATTGATCAAAGGTTTTGTACCATACCATAAGTAATAGAACACATGGCTACCAGAATATAGCATAGAGTGAGGATATAGGGGCATAAGGACTTGAGTCTATAAGAAGAAATAATTATAAGAGCCATGACTCTTAGTTTATTGGAAGTCCATGTGCCATTTTTTCATGAAATTTATAATTATGAAACTTGGTCAGGGCTAAACACATATAAATACCCTTATTGTAATCATTTGGGAAGGATGGTCTTTGGAATAATAAATAATAGAGCTTTGTATTGTAATCCATTATGCAACTAATGAAAGATTAGCTTTTGCCAAATTATGTCATGAGTGATGAAATATTCTAAGTTTTAGAAGATGGATATGGTTTATCTCTATATTATTGGTATCTTTTTCTTTTGTCACTACTATTTGATAATTATGATGATCCTAGTAATAATGGTAGTTACATCTAGGATAAGGAGGATAATAGTATAATATTTATGGTATTTAATAATCCTTTAAAGATACATATTATGAAGGATGAAAAAACATACATTGTTGTGTTATAAATCATTCAAAAACTAGTCTTTCATTGTGCACTTGGGTGAGCATGTGAGACTTAACTCTTGCATGATAGGGCCAACATGCTAGCTTGTTAAAAGAAACTTCAGTGCCAAAGTTAGAACTAACTTAAAAAACCCAACATTTTGTTTCCATTTCTAGGACCCAAAGCAATTGGAGCACAATCATGGGAAAATCTTTGAGTACATTAGTTAGAGAATATTGAGGAATGGGTTACTAGTGTCAAGGACAACTTTGTAATTCTATATCTTGAACCAGGAATCTCTGAATGATAGTGGTTAGAGAAAAATATCTGTATTTCTTTGTATGAAACTTTATTTTATAAGGTCTTACAACTCTTGTATGATTTGATGTTATCATATGCTCAAAGATGATCTAGAAATCTTAGAAGAAGTCAACCTTGGAATTTTGAATGATAAAGGAGTTTAGCATGACTTGGAGTTCCCTAGATGCAAGTAGTTAACTTTTGGTGGAAAGGCATTTAGAACAATTACATTTTAGAGTATGTTGTGACCACCTATTCATGTCCTAAGGAAAGAAATTCTAATTTCTATGATATCTAAGGGGACACTATCTCTCAGTGTTTTCCTTAGAAATTAATAAATTAATTTTTGACCTTGGGTTAAAAACTCTATCCATGGAGGGATAAATTCTCCTATACATGAGCCACATATTTGGAAGGGGAAACTAAGGGTTAATTGAAGATTATGGGTTTAACATGGTATCAATCTAGTGAGAATTATAGAAATGGAAGTATGATGAAGCTTGGAAAAGGATCATGGGAGTTAGCAGTATGAGAAGAGATTGGAAGACCTCTATGAGTATTGTAAGGAGCCATAAGGAAGTAGACATGGACGAGGAACCCATCACTTTTGAGATATATTATTTGCCACTTTTATCCTATTAAAGATAACTGAGCTAGACTTCCATAGTCAAGGAACCAATTCTAAATCAACTAGGCTCCCTCACCATAGTTCATGTTCATGCCTTTGATTCAAACATAGTACATATATGAAATTAGGATACAAATCATATAAAGTTAGAAACTAAACTGGTAAGGGAGACTGAAACTAGGCCATTTGATGCTCATTCAAAATTTACATTATCTTTTCCTTAAGGAGATTATATGGCACAACTTGGAATATGTAGTGGATCTAGCCCTTAAGGCTATATTACAAACCCAAACTTGGGTAACCAACCCTCTACCATGCCTCTTACCATGGGCACTTCTACTAGATGCATTGGAGGAGGATTAAGAGGTATAAATGGAAGTGGACCCCTTTCTCATGGAATAGGAGATACATCTTCCCAATAACCACCCTCTAAAACATAGCCCATGATGGTATACTATGAGATGACATTATACTTACCAAAATATTGAGGGGTAGAGAATGCAGCTAAACATATCCATAAGTAAGAAATGATTTGAAGAGTGCATGACATCACATCTTCTTAACATAAGGATACAAAGTTTATAGCTACACTTTTGGATATTACACATAAGTGGTATCATAATTTCCACCCTAAATAAGTGGTGGTCAACTATGATCAGCTCAAAGTATCCTTCCTATAGGGATTTGACATTCTTGAGTTTGAGCAGTAAAGTATAGTGGTGTTAAAGGACATAAAGCAAGGACTTATAGAGAGTGTATGTGAGTATGATGCATGATTTAAAACCTTGATTTATAAATTGAAATAAAACCTAATTAGCATACATAATGGTTTTTGTGAGGATTATTATTACCTTTTTGATGGACTCTATCACAAAGAACCTTCACCAATGCGTGTAAGGCTCTGGAGCCTGCCCTCTATGTTGAAGTGGTTATAAGTATGGATATCAATATTAATCCCTTTATGGAGGAAAATATAGCATCCATGTAATCATAAATTGAAAATTTTATGGAAAAAATTCACATTAGACATGCATGGCGTCTGGTGTACTGACTATGAAATTGAAGGGCATATGAGGAATAACTACCTACATAAGAACATTATACGGTACTAAAACAAACATGTGAGATATACCATGAAGAACATGATGTATATTATTTTCATATTTTACAATGAGATATGTAAAATAAGGTTTCTAAGTATTTTAAGATTTGTGATGCCTAAACCTATGACACCAATGATTATCAATTGATCAATGATATCCATGAAGCTCAAGTGTGCATCACGTGCCAAACCTTAGTTGCTAATACCCAAGAAAATGGTGGATACCATGGGTGAGGGAGAGGATAAGTATGAGGTGGTGGTAATTTTCCATCAACAACCTAGTACAAATGTGGTTCTCTACACCACTATCAAAGAGATTACCTAGAGTAGCTGACATGTGCATTTTGTAAAAAGGACCATTGACTGGAAGAATGTCTTGATCTATATGCAGATATCACAAGGATTGGAATAAAAATGGTGTTGGTATGATTTTAATTTATAAAAAATAATGTAACTCACACTCAACCATCTTAATTTTTCAACAAGTAAATATTACCACCCGTAGTAGATAGACCTAGTCTACTAATCCACTAGAGAAGGTACAATGAGAAGAACTATGAGCTAGAAAGTATCTTGGATTAGAAAAAAAAGGATGTCCTTTAGGATACAATGGAAATTGTATGATAAATCCAAGGTTAAATTAAATATCTCAAAGGTAATGACTTGACTCAACATGTTTCTATGCAAAGAGAAGCTGAACTCAACAATGTGGCCAAGGATGACTTATAAGAACTATGTAAGTAGGTGTTTAATGCAGATATCATTCCATAGCTCAACACTTAGCTTAAGATTTAATACCAACTAGAAAATGAGGTTCATCATCATATCATCTGATAAATTGAATACCATTTTTAAAATCATACCTAGTGTTAAGACACTCCTATTTCATCTACTCCCTCGAAAGATAAAGAAATTTTAGTTAACACTACCATTGATAGATGGGTAATTAGAGACATTTTAATGGATACTAGCAAAGAGGTATTTCCTTACTAAATATGCTTAGCACAAAATGTCTATTCTAGTTCTAAAACCATCACTTCATGTCTTATTCATGGCTAATAAGACTCATACTCACTCGATTAGAGTCCTCAAGAATGCCATAGTTGACATACTTGGAGTACCATTTAAAGTAGATTTTGAGTTTCTAAATTTAGCTAAAGCTAATGATTTCCTAGATCTATTAGGAAGGCCTTGCTGATATGATAATAATGCAAACCTAAGCTTTAAAAAATTCTACATTAGCTTTGATAATGTTAATCAATGTATTGTAATACCACTAGATCAAGCACAAGGACCCCCTTATATAGAACCCATCAATGTGGATGAAGACATCAACCACTTATATAATATCATAGCCCTAAATGATGAGAAATGTTATGCAACCCTAGATGGTATTCTATGGTGGAGAGATACCCTATCAATTTTTGATACTACAAGTAATGCATGTAATTTTTGGGCCCATGTTGATTATGATCTAATTGAGAGAGTATGTAGTACCAAAAATAGGTGAGAGAACTTACCATAACCACTCCATAAACATCATAATTTTTTTTACCTCATGGGTTTAGAAATGAGGGGGCCACTAATGGGAACATTAATGGAAAGACTTGATGAAGCCCCATGGTTATAAGGAGAAATGGAGTTACATGACTTTATCTAGCATCTCAAAGAGTTATATGATACTAAAAATGATTGGATGAGGTCATTAGATCACATTTTTAATGGCACTCTTATACTAGGATGAAATGTGAGATGTTATAAACCATATATTTCATTACAACAATAATGTTAGGGGAACACTTAGCTATAGTGGCATGTAATCACTTGAACCTCACATTGAGGCTCTTGAGACAATATGGAAAATTCAAGACACATTCTTACCAGAGTAACTTTGGGTACATACATTCTATGAGACTCTATGTACTTGGGCATGGTCATGGTATATTCATGAAGAGAGGCACATGGGTACCAGTTTTTAGTAGTTCTTGAAGAAAAACATGATGTCAGTGTTATCCTACTCTTTACCAAGGATGGACTTACACCTCACTCTTCAGGCTATGCATGAAGCAGTTATTGGAGACCCAAGTACCTTGAAATACTACCTATGAAACATCAATAAAGAATTTTATGAACCTTAAAACTTTTTTTATAATCCTCCAACACCTCCAACGTCCATGCCTACTCCAATTCCTAATGAATAAAGACATGAAGAGATCTTCTTGGGAAAGCAAACAATCATTTATCAAGCAGATGAAGGTGAAGGATCTAATTCATTTGACCCCTAGCTTAACCATTTAGATGTCCTTAAAATCATTTTTACATGAACTATTTAGGATACAAGTATTCAAATATATAATCCCTATCATGGACCTATTCAAACTATACAATGTAACATTGGTACAGAGCAAGAACCAAAAATGGCCACAGTAAAAAACTATTGGAATGAAATAGAAATATCACAAATATTTGAATTACTAAAATAATACCATGATGTTTTCCTAAGGAGCTACAAAAAAATTAAGGTATTCCATCCATCTTTAGGGAAAATGCACATTAAGCTAGTCAATGATACTCGACTAGTGAAAAGATGATCATATATGAAGAATCCTAATCTCCAGGTGTATGTGAAGGAAGAGATTAACAATATGATCCACACTAGAATAATCACTCATATGGATAAATATTATTAGGTTAGTTTTATGGTAATCATTATCAAAAAATATGGATGTATTTGTATCTATGTGGATTATAGGGTACTTAATGCATCCTATGTAACTGATCCCTTTTTGATGCCTTTCATAGATGAAATTATAGGTGTTGCTAGTTGTGAAGTGTATTCTTTAATGGATGGATTTTTGGGGTAACACCAAGTCCAAATAGCTAAGGAAGACTAGTATAAAATAACTTTCACTATATAATGGGGATTTTTTGCCTATATTTTTATGCCTTTTGGGTTGAAAAATGCCCCAGCAGTGTTTTCATGAATAACAGTTAAAGCTTTTAATCTTTCATTCACAAATTCATCCAAGTCTATTTAGATAATTGGATGGTATATAGGTTGGTCAAGGACCATTGTGATAATCTCAAGCTCATGCTTGACCACTATCAAGTTTTACAAATATCCTTAAATTTGAAGAAGTGCCTATTCGTAATACCTTTTGGCATACTTCTTAAGCATATCATTTGTAAGTAAGGACTCCAGTGGACCCAACAAAGGTCTTTGTGATTATATCTACCAAAACCCAAGACTTAATGTGAGGTGCACACCTTTCTAGGGCACATGGGATATTACAAAAAGTTCATTCATGGTTATTCCAAGATTTCAACACCCCTGAAAGGACTTTTAGAGCACAATGAGTAGTTTATATAAACCAATTCTTGTAAGGAAAAATTTCAAACACTTAAATAAAACTTGGTTACTGTTCCTATCCTATAATTCATTGATTGGACAAAGCCTTTTCATGTCCATGTTGTTGCATTTGGCATGGTAGTTAGCATGATTCTTACACAACCAGGTGAAAGACATTTAGACCACCCAATTTACTTTTCTAGTAGGAAGTTGACACCACTTAAAATAAATTACATCACCATCGAGTGTGAAGCTTTGTCTATGGTATATGTTTTATAAAAGTTTAGGCAATATCTTCTATCCACTACTTTTAAGTTTTATATAGATCATAAGACCTTGAATTATCTTGTCAAAAAACTAGTACTACATGGAAGAATTAATTATTGGATTGTCTTGTTCTAAGAGTTCAATTTTTTTGTAGTAATGAAGCTTGAGAAGACTAACTTTGGACCTGACCAATTATCTTGAATTGAGACTAGAGAACCATCGCATGCCATAGAAGATGATATTATTGATGTATAACTCTTCTAAGTTACTCAGGTACTTGAAGAACCAGAGGATATTACAACATTTCTCAATACTAGTTACACACTCGACTCTCTAACTTTGCAAGAGAAAAATCAACTTGTGGTCCATGTTGCACCCTATCAGCCCATAACAAAAGATCTTTATAAAATGGATCATGATGAGGTTCTATGCCACTATGCAATACAACATGAATGCCTTGAGGTGTTATGATAAGTCCATGAAGGTATTATTAGAGGACACTATGCTAGAGAGGCTACCACATGTAAGGTGCTACTCACTAGACTCTAGTCACCAACTTTATTCAAAGATGCAAAGGTATATGTTAGGCAATGTGAGTCTACCAACATGTAGAAAAAAATAATAGGAGAGATGATATGCTCTTGTGACCCATTCCTTCTCAAGAACCATTCAAAAAGTGGGTTATTAATTTTGTGTGGCCCATCACTCAAATAACATGTTGAACGAGCTCTCGCTACATCATTACAGTAATTGACTACCTCATGTGCTAGGCTGAAGTAGCACTAAAAAAACTATATTGTAGTAACTATCATGTGATTCATCTATGATAATGTTATAACATGGTTCAAATTTCCCTTAAGCTTCACCAGTGATTATGGAACCCACTTCTTGAATGAGATGATTCATATCCTATTGGTTGAGTTCATGATCATGCACCATAAGACAACATACCACTCACAAGCTAATGGAACTATAGAGCATTAAATAATATCCTTAGTACCAATTTAACAAAAAATTACAATGTAAGATAGATTGATTGGGATGATAGAGTATTTTTATTACTCTAGGCCTATTGAACTACATACAAGCATCTCAATAAAAGTACACCATTCAAATTAGTGTATGGAAAGGAAGTGATTATTCTAGTGGAGTTATTGGTCCCATCTCTCCATATATCATATATGGGAAAACTAGATGATGAGGCCTCTTTAAAATCCTAATTAGATGATTTGATGAAACTAGATGAGACTCGATTTCTCACCTATTAGAGTTAGGATGTCAAGAAGTGTAAATAGAAAGCATACCATGATCACCATATAAAGATAAAAGTATTTTATATAGGAATTAAAGTGTTGTTATATGACTCCAAGTTTTTTCACCACCCTAAAAATCTCCACATCCATTGGGATGGTTCATTCATAGTTCATAGCATTCGACCTACTAGATCTTGTCGATTAAAATGAATGGATGGTCAGTTTCTCCTAAGACACTATAGTAGAAGGTAGATTTAGCCATATTTTGATTCAATTTAACTAAAATTTTTTAGTCAATAAGGCTTAAGACCATTATATTAGGATTTACTACTTTCAATGAAATCACTACCTTTATAACACACATCCCTTCTTTAAAGTAATCTTGAAGTTTTTATATATAATGTGTTTTCATGGAGGACCATGAACCCTTTTAATATGGGGTAAGAAATCATACACGTTAATATAATAATGATAAGTATGAAAGTTAAACATGGTGCATAAGACATGTGGGCATGCAAGTACTAAAGGCATAAAATTAATCCAAGGGGTGCAAATGATTAAAGGTGTGTGAGTCATTTAATGCACTTCAAAATCACTTTGAGAGGTTCCTACCATATGAGTAATATTTGTATTCCACTACACTGGGAAGGTGGGACACAGTTGTCTCCCACTTCTAAGAAAGCCATGAGAAATGATGGGGCATTAATGTAATGAGGATAGTTATGGAAAGAAGCATATGAATAGGATGATGGGGCAAAACTATTGAGGCATTAAATGCATAATGCAAGATTCAAAATATAGAGGTCATTAAAATATTTGCATTTATGACTATAAGTGACAAGGAGAGGGAAGTAGTTAATGAAGGTAAACCCCTTAAAGAGATTATAAATAAGATTGCTAAAGTTATTTTACACTTTACCTTGTGTTAATCTTTGAAGTACTAAGAGTGTATGATGAACTAGAGACCATGATAAAATTGGATTCCTTAAATCTTGAGCAAATCAGTGTTTATGAAGTTGGAATGGTCATGAAGTTTGTTACCTAAGAGAGAAGAGAGGTTGTTAAGTCTATATTGGTGGAAAAGAGTGTAAATATTTGGAGTTATAGGTTGTAGGTCTACCACTGACAATGCGAAGCTCAAAAACTAAATTAAGGTTGTCTACCACCACATATTCATTTGTAAATGTGGAATGGTTATGCATTAAACTCTAGGATCTATAAAGGGTAATGTAGACTAATAAAAAGGTCAAGAGAATCAAAAAGCTATTGACTATTAGAGAGAAGGCACTTGGGAACCAAGAGGAGAGACTAGCATAAGTGTAGTGTACAAAAGGAGTTTTAAGAGAACACGTGGAAGGAAAAGCAAGAGAGAGCATGGAAGAAGAAGGGGAAAATATGGTAAATAGAGGAAAGCCAATGTAGACCTTAGTAGCAAAATAGTCCCTAACATCTCCACCTCTATCTTTATTGATAGAGGAGATGCAATACATAAAATTAGTCTTACGTGTAAAGAACTGGGTGTCTAAGGTGTCAACTACAACCATCTTTGGTTATAACCACCACTAACTAGGGAATGAAGTATATTTATAGAATTAATATCAAGTCAAGACCACCAATATAATTAAACAAGTGATCTTTGACCTGTCCATTAAAAACTAGTTAGACCAAGTAGGCCTCTTCTAACTTTTTGAATTGCCATATTTTGGGAAGCTTACAGAGGTTGTACAACTCTTACTCTCATGTGTTTATGAGGAATACATCTAATTTATTAGGTGTAACATAAACATCACCCTAGATAAGATCAACAAAATCACAAGACTATAGTGCTTAGGGATAAATGTGTTGGATGACTTAGCTAATATAGAGGAGATTTAAAGGATTGCCATGTTGCTTATGTACCAAAAGTAGGGAATGAAATGCACATCAAGAATTTATATCTTCCCACATTTAGATTCATATAATAGATCATTTACACCAATATTGGAGGGATTGACCATTGGAAAGAGGTGGACATGGCTCACTTATACATTGCTCACTAAGTCTCACAAGGACTAAAGTATAATAGGGCATTGTACTTTTTGCATAAGATATTCAAGGATGTAGAGAAGGCCCACAAGATGCTCAAATATAAGTTTCCTTGGGGACCAATCATTTTATTGTTAGTCTTTGATGATATATAATGCCAAATTATAGTTCAGGCTCATTAAAGTGGGTGTACCCACCCACTAATAGGTACCCCACCAAGTGCTTCAAATCATTAACTTATCCCCATCACATTACCCCCTCATACAAGATAAAGATGAATTATTGGTTTGATGGGATGAAGGTAGTATTTGGGAATTAATGGTGCATTCCAAATGACTTACCCCCCTTGGTAGTAGATCAAACACAATTTTTTATAAAACAACATTACTCTTGTGCATGCATTTACATGAATCCATCAGGAGAGATTTCAACATGGCTTAAACTACCATATGCCTTTTCCACATGATAATTCATAGACTCTATTAATCAGATATATGATGTGTAACCAATCATTTTTTAGTTTGAAAGGATAAATGTGGAGTACCAAACCCTCTAAAAAATGTATGTATATATAGGCAAGAAGGCTTATATGGAGAGGTAAAAAATTGACTTAAATGACATTAAAGTTAAGGATATCTAGATCAGGGAACAAGTCCATACATTTTTATATATGTTATGCCCCAACCAATACCCTCAATATGGAGACCCCAAAGAGAGGCTCCCCCAAGCACCACAACTATGGAGGAAGTGGTCAGGGCTGAGTCATAGTTTAAGTGGGTAGCAGGTCTAACAAAAATGATAAAGAATGGTAGAGGCACAACCCTCTAGACCCATTTCTTCTCTCCCTTACACACCACATGCACCTCTACCTCACCCTTCACCTTCACCACCTCATCCATCTTCATCCCCTCCTCACACTTCATCTCCTCCTACCCCACCATCCCTTACTCTACTCCACCCCACTCATATACCCTAGACCTTTTATCTCCTTATCCCACTCCCCCGCCTTCTCCACATCCATGACCACCTTTGCCTCCACCATATATAATGACTACCATAGGGTCTACCCCATTAAATCCTCTAAGGTAAGTGCCCTAATAGGATTCCCTAGAGGTACAGTTCCATAGTTTAGGATTAAACTCTGAAAAGACTCCATCTCTAGTATAGGAAGCCCCATCCAGTGATCCCCAACTTGATGTTGGAGTAGGATCATATGAGATGGCCATAAAAATCCATCAAGAGGCTAAGCTTTAATGAGACTTTAAAAAGGGGAAAGGGCCAGTTGAAGAATAATATGAATAGAAAGAGCCAACCACTAAGAATAAACATTACTAGTTCAACATAGAGTATAAGGACCTCCTTCTTTGGTCACACTTCCACCCCAAGGATGTGACTCCAAACACTAGGAAGAAAGTATCCTTCCTTTTAGATATGTATAGTGAGGAGCTCTAGTTTGACATCCCACTAGATAGCATCTTTTCTAGTCTAGATGCTCCTAGACTACCAAACCTAATAAGGATTGATCTAAGAGGCTCACCCTACTAATGGAAAGTGCAACATTTTTAAAACTCAACATGAAAATAACATGACAAAACATTTTGTTAGATTCTAATGTGCTCATGATAGAAATAAAACATTCTAGAGTAGTTGATATGTATAATAAAACACTTGTTGCAAAGCAAACACTCACTGAGGAAGTGGTCTCCTTAAAGAAAAAAATCGAAGAGGCCACCGAGACTAAAGTAAGGGTTTTAACCCTTTATAAAATAATTTTGAAGGAAGATATAACACTTGAAGATGGCATACCACTAGATGGGGATGCCATTAGAAAATTAGACTCTGGTCGAATTGCTACTCAAGAAATGTAAGGATAGACCCTTGGTAAGAGATGAGGGGAAATAAATTAAATAGTTCACCATGGTAGTGGATGTATATAAGCATGCCTTAAAGAGAGTCATGGAAGTTATCCCAATTTTGGCTGGAATTTTTTCATGCCTAACATTACCAAATAAAGTTTTAGAATCTCATCTCCATGATGAGGAGGTCCCGAGGTAGTAAGCAGTAGATGCTACCCTTCTAATAAAATACCACATTGAGTGTGGCTAAATATTTAAAGACATAGAGATGATGGAAGATGATATTAATAATCATCATCAGTAGCTAAATGAAAAATTTTCCACCCTCTACGGATAGGTTTATAAGGAATTCTATGCACTTGAAGATGTCTAAAAAGAAGCTAGCATAGCTTTAGATGAATAGGTGAAAAACACCAAGACTTTAACTCAACATGAGGAGTTGAAAGAATCAAAAGAGGCCATTGAAGAAATAAATACAAAATTACTTGATGCATTGTCCCATTAGGAAGTGTTAAAGAAGGAAATTGAGTAGAAGGGGCCAAAATTTTTAGAAGATATTATTATGGCTTAGTCCAGAACAAATTAAGGGCATAGTGTGGGGTGATGTTGGCCCCTAAATTTTGACCAAGTATTTTTCCATTTTGGTGCACAGCATGGAAGGATCATTGTCCATTTTACCACAAGTACTAGCATAGCATGGAAGGACCATGACATGGGAAAACCATGGCATGTAGTTGATAGGAATAGAAGTGTTATGGCATAAAACTTGTCAAGTGTGGGAGTATAATGGCATAGGAGACCCAATATGAGAAGACCTAGTCAAAAAAGAACAAGTCATGAGGGATTTGAGAATAGAGGCTCTAAACAAAAGTGAAAGATTAAGGGAGTGCATGGGAAGTGGAGCATGAGGGACATGGGAGAAGTTATAATGAAAATTAAAATAAGACATTTTGACCCTATTGATCAAAGGTTTTATACTAGCCTGCAAGGAATTGAACACATGGCCACTAAAATATAGCAAAGATCAAGGTTATAGGGGTGCAAGGACCTAAGTCTATAGGAATTAATCAGAATCTTAGTTTTTTTGGAGTTTATGTGCTATTTATTCATGACATTTATAATTTTGACACTTGGTAAAGGCTAAACAAGTATAAATACCCCTATTTTAATCATTTGGGAGGGATGGTCTTTTGAATAATAGATAATAGAGATTTGTATTTTGATCCATTAAGAAACTAATGAGATATTAGATTTTTATAGATTATTTCATGAGTGATGAAATATTATAATTTTTATAAGATGGATATGGTTTATCTTTGTATTAGTGGTGTCTTTTTCTTTTCTCACTACTGTTAGATAATAATGATGATCCTAATAGTAGTGGTATTTACATCTGGGACAAGGAAGATAATAGTATTATATTTATAGTAATGAATAATTATTTAAAGATTTGTATTATGAAGGATGAAAAAAATACATCATTGTGTTATAAAGCATTTAAGAACTGGCCATTCACTACGTGTTTTGGGTGAGCATGCAAGACTTAACTCTTGCATGATAGGGCTAGCATGCTAACTTGTTGGGAGAAACTTCAACACTGAATTTGGAACTAACTAAAATAAACCAACATCATTTAATTATTATAAAACCTATCTCTCATCTCTCTTTAACTCTTCAACTAACCAAACACCTAAAATAAACAAGTTTTTTCATGTTTCATATGTATAGGCCTGCACATGCTCATTTAGGCCTTCTATGCCTAATCATCACTTCTTAATCTCTAAATGTAACCTATCAATTTTAATTTAAATGAAACCATATTGAAATTTATTATTCAATTTTAAACACATATTTCATCATCCATCCTTAGGGTTTTAACCCTTGGTTGACATGTTTTCTTTAACCCACTAAAACCCTAACTATAAGTGTTAATCAGTGTTGTCTTTATAAAGTACAAATACCATCATTTTTATTAGAGATTTGATCTTTATTAAATGATAATAACGTGATAAATAGGTTCATATTTACCTTGTGTATACCTTGTATACCTTTGTTCAGTTCACAGACACCTATTTTCCTCCACTTTCTCATGATAGGTCTATAGGTGATTATTTTAGGTTTACTTATCTATTATTGTTTAATATCTCTTCTTTTGATGGTTTTTACCTCATTTTCACTTATTATACTCTCTCACCATCTACATTTATACCTTTTAATCCATAAATTGACTTCTGACTTTCATTTATCACACAAATGCATCCTTTTATAAAATAGACATGTAGGTACTTGTTTAGGGCTTCCTAACTTCAAGTTTGCCAAACTTGATCTCCATAGGTCAAAACCAACTTATTTGATGCATTTGAATTTTTA